>JARYGA010038356.1:0-45115 GCA_030545235.1 Helianthus tuberosus | reverse complement strand
AAAAGCTTTTGTGTAAAGATCAGCAAGGTTATCTAGTGTGTCGACTCAGCACTTTGAACTTCAATTTAAATCAATCAATATAAATATATCAACAATCTCACATCCCCCTTCATGTGCCTAGAGCAGCCACTATCAACATACCATAAGTTGATAATCCTCCTTAGCAGCTCCTGCACACACCAACTAAGAAATTAGTTAGATTGGGGGACCCAAGCCTTAATGGTCTTGGGTCGTCCAAATTCACCAACCACTGGAACATCCATCCAATATCCATTACTCCTAACTAGAGTCTTGGATCTCAGACCTGTTGATGGAATTTGATTTCCACTAGGTCTTTGGTCATGAGGGTTCCTATACGTGTTTGGACTATTTGACCTTTGAAAATTTTGGTTTCGATACCTTGAATTTTGATTCCAAGAAGCATTATTGTTGTAATTTCTAAAGCCATTGTTATAAAAAGTTCGACCACCATCATTTTGGTATCGATTTTGATATTGACCTTGACTTCTGAAATTATTAGCATTATAATTGTTCATTCTTGGTGAACTGCTTCTAGGTCTCTCAAATCTGCCTGGTGGAGATCTAGGCTGAAATCTTGGTTGATTTCTTTGAAAACGAGGAACTTGTGGAGTTCCTTTTTCAGCCTTATCTTCACCAACAACAACATTTTCTGGTTGCTTAGGAGCATATTTCTTTGGAGAATTTGCAACTTTCTCCTGTTTATCACCACTATTCTCTGGTGACTTCTCTCTCTTCCTCTCACTCACTTGTGCTTCATTCTTTTTATTATGACAGCAGCTAGCTACATGTCCTTTGATGTGACATTTGAAGCACGATCTCCTTTTCAAAGACTTCTTAGCTGGAGTCTCTGAGGTAGATCCCTTATCAGATGGTGATGATCCCTTGGATGAACCTTGTTTAGTTTGCTTGGATTCAGATTTTTCTTTGTTTTTATTTTTAGCAAACTCTACATTTGATTCATTTTCAATAACAGTTGTTTCATTTTTCATATCACTACCTTGAACAAAATTAATCTTTTTAACAAAAGCTTGATTTTTATTCTTAGGCGGTGAATTTTTCCTTTTCAAGGGTTCCCTGTTATTGTTCTTCTTAGCATCATCACTCTCAGATCCATCACCTTGACTTGATGTGGATCCGAAACTACTTGGTGCAGATGCCATAAAGTCTGCTAGCTCATCTTCACTAGGCAGGAATGAATAGTCATGACTAAGAGGAGGTGGAACTTCATTAAAGCCCTGGAAGCCCACACTGGTCTTGTCATTACTCTTCTTTAACCCACCCATCATGTGTTTCATTACAAAAGACGAATCTCTGAATTGACTCAATTTCTTTTCAAGTTCAACAATTTTGGGTTGTGCATCTGACAACTCTTTGCATTTTTCAGAAATCTCTTTTGTTTTCTCAGCCATCATGTCATGAGCTAAGTTTATGACTTGAAGTTTTTCATTTAGCTTGCAAGTTAAAGCTTCAATTTCAGCTTCATAACCTTTTATCTTCTTCAAGTATGACGATTCATTTCTTTTAGCAAAAAAATTTGACTCTTTAATGTTAGACATCTCGCTTATCAAACTTTGGTTTTGTGTTGACAACCTGTCAACCTCACCCTGTAGTTCACGACATCTCAAACATACAGAATTAGATTGTACCTCTTTCTCATGAATTTCTGTATTTTCATCAGCAACAACCTGTTCAGCTTCACTCTCTTTCTCTATTTCAGCATCCACTTTTGCTTCAGCATTCTCCACTTTAGCTTCAGCTTCACTCACAGTAGTTTCAGCCTCATCAACTGGCACTATCTCTGCCATGAATGCCTGAGTGGCACTCTCATTTCCCTGATATCGCTTTTGTAATGCATCCCACATATCCTTTGAATTAGTGTACCTTTTGAAGGTATGCTTGATGCTATCAGGTAAGGACATCTTTATCGCAGCCAAGGCTCTCTTTTCAGCCTCATACATCTTTTTATCATCCTCTTTCATGTTCACATAGTCTGTTCGACGTGGTCTGCCCTCATAATCGTGTGTTGGGTTTATGTACCCATCTTCAATACAGATCCACATGCGTGCATCCTGAGATTTAATGAATGATTGGAAGCTGGCCTTCCAAGTAAGATAATTCTCCACCTTCATCATCTTAGGTGCATTCAAATTTGTCATGTTTGACATTTTAGCGCAACAGACTGATAAAACCGTACAAAATTTCTCCGAAAGCTGTTTTTACAAACTTATATCGTTAGATTCGTCTTGAAAATACGATTCTAATGATATATAATGTCGAATGCCTTTTTCTGTATTTCCCAGAGTCTTTTTTTTTGTCCTAAAAATCCCACGAATTCAACGGTGCAAACTGTTTGTCCAGATGAGCTATAGATACTTCTCTAGTCACGAAACAGCGAAAAATTTCCTACGCTTGCCTTTGAAAATTCCACCACTAGTGAATCGCACAATAATCAATCGCACAAGACCTTCTGAATCGCACAAGACCTTCTGAATCGCACAAGGTTTTTTGGATCGCACAATCCACCAAGTTTGGGCCAAACAGTCACTTAATGGGCCTGGTCGCACAAGATTTTAATTGCACAATTTTGACCAATCGCACAAGCTTCAATCCTGATCGCACAAGCTGATTTCTGATCGCACAAGATCCAACTGGGTCGCACAAGATCTTCAAACGCACAAGATGAACAGATGAACTCTGATCACACAAGATTACCAAACGCACAAGTTTTTCAACTTTTCAAGCGCACAAGTTCAGCAACAAAATCCCGAAAAATCAGCAATTTTAATCAGTACTCCTTTCCAAAAGCTCGAAATTAATTCCTTTTTCAAACTTTCCAAGCAGAAACTCCTACAAACACGAAAACAATCAATACCAATAATCAAAACAGATCAAAATAAATGAATTTTAAAATGTTCTTCAATTGTTCTTCCTGTTCTCCGTAAAAATCCAGAATTTTAACCCGAAAATATTCAAACAAATCAACTATCTTGATTCCCTTCGATCAGTCTTGAACCACGCACAAGAGCAAATGCTCTGATACCAATTGTAGGTCCCTATAATCCCGTATGGATCGTAACAAGACTGTTAATTAATCAAGGATGCGGAATCTCCTTGATTAACCTTCGAACACAGAAACAAGAACGTGTAGAAGAATAAGAACTCGAACACACAAACTTTCAAACTGGTCTTCTGTGATTATCAAACCTTAGAAAACGTTTTACAATCACTAAGATCTCCAAGAACCTAACAGCCAATTTCTGTTTGTTCTAAACCTCTCACAATTCGAATGCTCTCAATAATCTCCTAAAGTCTAACCCTAAACATGTAGCAAGAGGTTGTTTATATACCACAACCTCCCATACACGAATTGGGCTCTGGCCCGTATACAATTACATAATAAATTCGGACCTAATAAACTAGATACAAACTTGGACTTGATTGGGCTTGATAATCTCGAAATCTTTAAGTCTTCATAGTCCAATCTTCTGTTTAATATCCAAAGACCAATCCACAGCTGTTGTCACATAACATGCACCAACATAATACTTTCTGCTTGCTTGAAAAATAGCGCCGCCCTCAGCAAAATGATGAGACAATAAAATTGCTAATCAATGCTGTCGTAAAAAAGATCCTCTAAAGGGGACACACCAAAAGTCGAGTCGTGATCTCTCTGCTGAACGGTAGTTCTGACCTGAGCTCTCACGGTTTCGTACTGTTACATAATTTATAACCCCTTACAGATATCATCTGTGGTATACTCACCTGTAAGACTGAATATTGGGATCTGGATACGGGAGTATATTCTGAGGTGGGACACGCGATTAAGTTTAAAGTATCTAAGACATTAATCTCGTATCTCGAAACAGTTGAACCTTGTGTGGAAATTTAAGTGGATCAGTATACTGACAATCTAAGTGAATCGTTTAGAACTTAAAATGTTTAAAGCTTAACGGTGTTGGTGATGTGTCTCATAAACTGATATGATCCTCTTACACAAACTCACAAAAATATTGTTTGTAAATATTTCTTTACTGCATTTCTTTATATTCAAAAATTCCAAAAAGATTTTTAGTGTGTTTTAGCATAAATTTTGAAAAATCCAAAAAGATTTTCGACAACTGGTATTGGAGAGCTGATTTTCAAAATTCTAAGTGCTAAGCATGATGACAATTGGTTTGGGTGAATGTGTTTAAATGAGAAAAGTTTTGGAATTTGTGTATAAGTGGTCATCTGAGATTTTTATCAAATGATAAATCATTCTGGATAAATTTGAGAGGGAATCTGAAATTATAAATTTGTCAAATGTTAAAATTTGTGAAATTTATTTCTGGGTTAAGGATGTGCAGGATAGCTTGGTTTCTGACCTTGAGCAGACAGAGAGCCAGATCATGATTCTAATCCTGTGAAAGCCAGACTACGATCCCAGTACAAGTTGAGGGGGAGTTTGCTAGAGAGAAGGATGTTAGAGTGAGGCAAGAGTCAGATAGAGTTTCTGGAAAGATCCCAAAGACTGATAAAGACTGAAGATTGTGAAGACTCGACAATTAAGACTCGTCAACATCTGAGGGGGAGTCTGTTGGTGCATACATCTGCCGTCATCGTCTTATATCGAGTCTCGGTTTCGTTGCAGATCTAAACAAGCATGATGTCATCATTCTTGATGATGACATCACACAAGTGACATCATTCTTGCATCATGGGAGAACATCTACACATGAAATATGGCTTTTGAGGAGATTCACTTGAAGTGAATTTAGGAGAGTTCGCTTGAACGTGTATGTGTAGGCTCAAGCGGACTAGCACCACCTATATATATGTATCATGTCTTTTCATTTGTAGGGAGACTAGAAATCTGTACCGAAGTGCTGCCGGTATTTCTTGTGACTGTAATCTCTGTTAAATCAATTTACAAGAAGATTAAAGTGATATTCTAGCTGTTTCAAGCCTATACGTCTGTTTCCGCCTTTCGTATAGTATAAGAACTCTTCTGAACGACTCATTTGGGTCACAAAACGATCCTACAAGGTGGTATCAGAGCTAAGCCACATGTTTAAGCCATTTAGGTGTTCCTCTAATGCCTAAACCTTAAACATTTATGTTATGTTAGGAAATTAATATCTTATGTGTTATCCTGATGTGTCTGTTATGATTTTTATGTCATTCAACAAATTATGAATTCCCAATATGTGTTACCCATATTTGTATCTTACAGTTATGATACGCTTAATATTACTTATATATATTTGTGTATATATATATATATAATAAAGATATTAATAATATTATGTCTATATCATATATTTTTATGAAGATAATCTAGTATGAATTTTACAACATTATGCTAATATTACGATATTAATATATCTTAATATTAATATAAGATAACACAATTCGGGTATGATATTTTGAAAAATATCATAATATAAATATTAAAATAATATGTAGCATACCTAAAATAATTTTATGTCATTTAAATTCTCAAGATGTGTAACCCCTATGTGTATCTTACATTATGTTATATAAAAAGAATATATTCATAAATATATTAATATTAAATTTTATAATATAGCATGCCCATATATAAATACCATTCAAATTATAATAATATTATGATATTAATATTAATCAAAGATGAAAAATAACACCCTTAGGTATGATATCACTAAAATATCATAATATAAAATATTATTCAATGAAAGTTGTATATTTTATGATTTATAATGTAATCCAAAGGTTTTACTCGATTTAAAGATATGTATTTGTCAAAGTTTTGATACAACATATACTTATACTAATTTTGTTGAAATATAATGTTTCAACATTGTTCAGATACAATAATTAAAATACTTTGTAAATCACTTTATAATTATTTATCGTATTATTAAATATGTAGAATATTCATCAAAATTTGATAAATTATGTAATATTCAGAAATTATGTGTATAGTCAATATTGATGATAATTAACATGCTAAAGAAATTCTTAATACATAAACGCTCTCTAAGAAAAGTCTTTAATATATATTGTTATTATTTATTATCATTATACTACACTAAATTAAAAAATTATTAAATCCTGTTTTAAATTAAAACTAATAATAATAATATTTTTAGAAAGAATAAAATGTATGGCTCTCGAATAAAGTTATGTTAAAAGAATTTTATAAGACATAATTTTTAATTTATACAATTAATGAACAAGAATTATTACAGTTCGACGATTTTAAAATTTAAACACATATACGTATACAATGGAGGATATAAAATATTTTATACAATTGTATCTATGAAACAGGAATATGTACAACAACCTAGTCTTATGTAATTAAATGGTTTTAATACATAATACCTATATATCAACAGGAAATAACTTGAACTTATTTCCTAAATTATATGTAAGTCATATGTATATATATATATATATATATATATTGATATGAGAATAATACTTCATTACTTAATATGTTAAGAATTAAATTTAGAAACACTAAACTTTGTATTCTTTGTTATGATTCTTTAATAAATAAATATGATAAATTAAGATTCAAGTCCTAAATCTAGTCAACTTGTCAAGATTAAATTGTTCTAAAAGAATTCATATCCTTATTAAATTTATTTCTTTTTGATGAAATTCCTTTTTATTTTAGAAATATTATATTCAATAAACCTGATGGAAAATTATTTTGTTAATATAAAGGAATAACTATAATAATTAGTTATATAATTGGATTCTTATGATTTAATATTATATGTATATATGTTATAGGAAATTCTAAACTTTATATTTATACGTATGTATATACAAGACACAATTTTCTTAATAATATATACAATATAAGAATCAAATGTCTTCTATAGAAGGACAAGCTTTTATATATCAAAGGAAACAAACCCACATGTTTACTTAAAGATCTATTTTGATACCCAGCTTTAATTCAAAGGATATATGTACTAGCACCACCTCTTGAAAAACGATAGTGGGTCAATGACAGAAAATCTCATAATGTCACATAAAACCCTTACATTCATTTTCTGAAATCCTATTCAGTCATGAGTTCTGAAAATATAGTTGAATATAAACAAAACAAAAGAAAAAGTTACTACCACAAAAGGGAAAACGGCACATAATATATATATATATACACTTTCCTTATATTTTGATAAAATATATAGTGGAAGAAACGATTACCATATAATGTGGATGTATGAATATATCTATCAATGTATAACACGGATAGGTATGACTATAATTGTGCTAAACATGTTATGAGCAACAAAATATGCATGTATAATTGTTGAGTTCTGTGATAATTATATCTGAACATGTTTGTAATTCAGATGTCAAAGGAAATGGCATTTGATCAAGAAATCCAAGCTAGTAATGAAAATACTTTGGATAAAAATACTATAGAAAATATAATAGCTCAAGAAATATCGAATGTCATACCTTCGATTCTTAAAGCTATTAAAACCCTGATGCCTATAAACGAGAATCCTACTATATGCTGTAAGCATACCCATCACTTCATATCTAACCCTAGTATCCATGGAGGTCATGATATTCGTATCAAAACATCATATTCCAAAAGAAAGAAAACCACGACCTATGGTTACTCCTATGAGGAATTCTACGCTGACAAATCCTCCAAGAACAAAGGAATGAAACCAGAAATCGTACAGCATACCTGCAACAACAAAAAGCATGCAAGAAAACGCCATTCTAAGAAGACACTCCATTGTAACTACTGCAAAAAGGCTGGGCATATAGAGGAAGCATGTAGAAGGAGAAGGGGAACCAATGTATGTTATAAATGTGGAGATTCAGGCCATATCCGTCTCTACTGCCCGAAACTATCCAAGGAACCCAACAACGAGGATAGAAACCCCAATGAAGCTAAGGAGAACACATAAACACCAGAAGCCATAAAAGCTCCCTTACGTGTTGTCTGTATTAAAGTATTTAGTTGACTTTTGATTCCGATCAAAGTTTTATAATAAAAGTCTTTATTTCTCTTTCATAAAGCCAACACTCATTTGTCTCATCTCTTGACAAATTCCTATGTCATACGTGCATTGCTTGTCATTCATGTGGATTCATTTCAAAAGATCATTTACCCATAATATCGAATAAATATTTTCGTTATGCTCATTTTAATAATCCCCTGATTGTGAAAATGCTGACTTTTAATATCAAGTCAACAGATTTCTTGAGAAACTCCTTTTCTTTTCAAAGATACTTACCAGATTTTATGGTTGGAATATGTCTAAACAAATCTCAATTGTTTGAATTTGTTCACAATACACATTCAATTGAAAATCCCATATGATGAATTGAGATCATCATATTTAAGGTAATTTCATTATTTGAAACATACAAAACTTGTTTAAAATCTTCAATTTCAATAAATCATTTGTTAAAACACGACACCTTGCTGTCACACCCCGATATTTCCACGTATTACCGGTGGGCCCGGTAGGGAGTATCGTGACATAGTTGATATCATCATAGTCAAACAACACAATTTAAATGCACAGCGGAAGCAAAAGATAATTATATTACAACCGAATGAGAATATTAAAGTATTACAAACGGTATATAAAGATCCACAGGCGGATCAAATAAAAGATAAACTGTTCAGCAGACTTTAGGCATCTAGAACTTGCAAGATTCTCTATTAACGCCCTGAGCTCCTAGCCAATTACGTTCAGTACCTGTCACTTACCCTTTTTGGGAAAATACGTCAGTTTACACTGGTAAATACAATTAACCGACTCATTTTAAAAAGAGTTTAAGAAAATTGATTTAGATGCACCAGGCATAAAAATATCTTTTATAACTTGGGACAATTATATAAAAGTAATCTTGTATACAGATTTACATGTTCGTTATACGTTCAGGGCCCGATGTAGAAACTGAGTCAAGATTAACAGACACGCCACAAGTATAGGCCCACAAGAGAGAGAGATATCGTTTCCCTTATGCAACTGTCAGGTGTATGCCTACACCCCGTGCTTAAGACGTGTCCATTTTATTATAATGATGCCAAGGATATCCGAGACATGGTCATTAACCCCTAAAGGCTTTTATTTCAAACAATACAGATTAAAATGGGTTACCTCAATAATTTAATCACAATACGATTAAACATTCAATACCCGACCAAGCGGTATTATTATAACACCGTATCCCAAGCCCGTATAGGGAAAATAAGTTAAGAGTATTTACCTGAGCTAGCAATGCAATTTATACTCAGCCGTATATTCTAATCAGCAAGCACAAGTACTTCTACTGGGGCTCTTAATCTAGAACGAAGGTTTTATTAACCTATTAGATTCTTAACGGGTCTTATTTAAGTTGAAACTTAGACCGGTTAGTTTTAAGGAAAGGTTCACGGTTCAAAACGCATGATTAAGCGAAGACCGGAATAGAATGTGATTTAGACCCGACAAGTTTGGAGACTTGTATAATATGGGTAAACTAAACACATTCTGGATTTTGAGGCAAAAATGATAAGGTTTGACCCGTTTTGGTCAATTTGTGCAAACTAGTTACATAAACCGGTCCGAACGCGAAATATGCGTAACGGGTAACCATAAGAGTCATATACATGTTTCCTAAGTTAATATGCCTTAAATATGTTGTGACATCAGTAAGATATCTTCTATTATGCCCAAAACGGATTTAAACTCAAATTATGCCCTGTAAGGGTATTTTGGTCATTTAAAAGGTTATAAAAGAGTTTAATTAGTAATTTGAGTTATAGGTCTGATATAATCAGTAAAAATACTTAGTTTAATAAGTTATAACAGTAGGGTATCATATATATGTGAAATTTATTAATTATAACCATTCTAAGCACCGTAGGGGCATTTTGGTAATTTCACATAAGCTTAAAAGGTCAAAACCGGAAACCTGAGTTTAAAAATTTTCCTTGTTGTTAAAATATAAAAATTTACTGAATACATTAGTAGGCTTCGACCCTTATATGTTTAAAATAGTTTTGATACATACTATGCGTTAAAAACGCTTAAAAAGGCGGTTTGGAGCCATTTCCGGGTTTCCAAAGGAAAACTGCTATTTTTATTAATCCAGAAGGCTCAAAACATTTTTATTTATCATATTAGATCAGTAGAAAAAGGTCTGATATCAAAAGAATTTGTAAAACTCATTTTATAGCCCAAAAGGGCAAAACCGTCAATAACCGAATCAAGCTTAGAACTCTATGTTATGCTCAGCCTAAAAATAAATAAAAATCTTCAAAAATCCCAAAGTATTATATTACATCAGTGGGTAAAAGGTTTGCTATCAAAAATTTGGTTTAGATAGGCTTTACGTTAATTATGTCGTTTAATTAATAAAAGGCCTTCTAATTACGCTATTGAGCATAACTCCTAATCTAGACCTCCAACTGATGTGAAATTTTAGGGACATGCTTATAAATCAGTAACAAAGATTATTGTCCTCTAACATTACCAAAATTCTCATTTTAAGATCAATATGGGCATATTGGTCAACATTAGGCATTTAACGGAAACATCGGACAATCAACGAGTCAAGTAGTATATCGCAGAGGGTTATACTATCATACAAGCTGGTCCTAATGAAGCTCTAAGGAATTTCTAAATCATGCTAATATGGGTCAGAACTGAAAGTCAAAGCAGTGGTCAATTTATGCGACTTTCGGTTCCGAACCGGTCCTAAACTGAAAATTGTCGAGTTGAACATGTTTAGACATGTTCTTACATTAATTACCAAGTTATGTTAATGACAAAACAGGTTGCATCGCTTCTACATTGCTAATTATGTGTTTGTTTGTAAAATTTCTTCCTGTTGACTTTTTAAGATCAAGTTTGACCCGACAATTGACCTACTTAGAGTGAGAATCAGAGGGTGCCCTTTTAAGGGTTTATTGCCCTCATAATTACCAACTCATAGGTACTTTCAATTTGTAATTTGACTGGACAAATTAAGATTAATGACGAAGTTAAACCTTAATTACGACGGTTTGACTTTAAGCTAATAAACTAAGCAAAACTAAATTATGGAAGGTTAAGAATACTTACCAAGGTCCTAAGCACGACTAATGATCACTAGGAATGAGTCTTGAGCTCCAAAATACTCCAGAAGTGAAGTTGGGAAGTTGCAAGTGAATGTGATCAAATGGTGCAACATGTGGCTTCTTATATAGGGACTTTAATCCCACAAGATCATGCCAAACAAAGTCTATGGATGTTATGGGATCATTCCAAGTGTCCCTAGGCCCTTCTAAATCATTAAACAAGCCCCTAGAATCAAGAAATGGTAAATTGAGGCGGTGTAACCGGCTGGAACAGGCAGCTGTGAAGTTTCTGTTACTGGGCATGTCTTACGGACCGTAAGGGTCCAGTCATACGGTCCGTAAGGACCAGGCCAGCTCACCAGAACTTTTAAAAGTTGACATATTTGGCCCCTGGTCCTCCCAAACTTGATTTTAACATGGTTTATTGCACTTGTAACCCCCAAACTTGACTTTTAAGGACTCCAAGTCATAAACCAACTTTGTTAAGTCCCCGTTTATTTCAACGCTGACGCTTTTAACCCCTCGTATACGAATATTGTCATAACTTTCTCATACTTTATCGGAACCTTGTGAAATTTTAATCACTTATTTTAGTGAGCATAATTAATCATTACAAAGCTTCGGGTTTGCAAAAGGTCACTCAGAGGTATACTTTAAACATGTTGACGCATTTAACCCCTGTAGTTTGTAATTCCTTACTTTCTTTCACAATTAGCTTCGTATGATCCATGATTTATCCGTTTAAGGGTATAAACATCATGTGGGGCTATTGTGAAGTATATTTATTCATTGTTGACACTCTGAATCCTTTTATACACACAGATTCCTTGTTCGTCAACTTTAGTCCCTCAAAGTCAATTCTTTACATGTTTAAAGTCCGTGACACGTGTCGATATATTATTGGACATGAATTTTCGAGGTGTTACACTTGCGGTGGCGATTTCTTTGAAACTTGGACTCATTTCATTTTACACATGAGGTACGAATTTATTCATTATCCTAAACCAGTCTTAATACAATTTTGTGTTAAGATAAAGGTACCTAAATTTTTATTCCAACATACCTCCAACATTTCTTTCATCTTTGAATTGATCCTACAATATTCATTTCTTCATTCATTTGAACATCTTATCTTTTGAATATCCAGATTCACTTCATTTGAAACTTTCAGTTAATTTTGAAAACGGTGAATTCGTTCGGTCATCGTAATCATTGAATTCTTTCAGTCATTACAAACACCTTGCAGTGTCTGTATAAATTTATAGCTTAAGCTAATCATGATCATATGAATCAATGCATGTGTCATTCGTTTGACCCATCATTCAAATAGTCTTGATACAATTCTATATCAAGATAATGATACACTAAATCCTATTGTATTATCCAGTGTATCCTTGCCATTTAAATAAACGTCACTTATTTCTGGTTTGATTATTGACAAATCATTTTTCATACTTCTATCTTCAATTGAAATTATTGATTCAGAGTTCTTTGTAGACGATCAAGGTAAGTTCTTTTCTGGCATTGATTCCTATTGTTTCTAACAAGTCATTGCATTTCGAATTCTATGCCTATCAATCTCTCTTTTGATTTGTGAAACTTAGTCACCTTGATGATTATATCATTTCATCTCATTCAGTTACCATCAATTCCTGAAACTAAGTTTTGAGACCATTGAATTCCAATTATCCTATGATATCTTCATCTTTTGATCCTATCCCAGACACCTTGATAACCAACTAAAAAGAAATGACGTAACCCCAAGAAGATATCGTAGCCCAAATCTTGAGGACGAGATTTAAAACAAGGTGGGGAGGATGTAACATTCCCAAAATTTTTAAAATTTAAAATAAAGTTATTACACGAATAGATCACGGGTAAGTTGACTGTTAAAATTATGAAGTACCTAGACAGGCCTAGGAACCATTTAGTAATTAACCATACATTATATTTGGACCTACTCCGTTAGTGAAACTTGGTTCAAAAAGTAGATAAGATTATTCTCGTTATAATGATATATTCATTGTTTTATAAAAACGTCATATTTTAGAAATTATAAGCGCCAAATAAGTGAATCAGTTGAATTAATTATAATATATAAATAAATAATAAAATAACAACAAACTAAACAAATTGCATGATCACAAAGTTTACGTATGCCATTGAAATAAATGAGGAAGATACGTGTCCTCATATGACAAAATGACTTAGCTTCGAAGATTATGGAAAATCCGATATAAATAGAAGCATCCATTTCAACAATTGAGACTTGCTCATGTCCCCTGCCTTCTTTCGCTATTGCCCCTCCTCTCATACTCTAAATTCAATTTTCTTTTATACCTATAAGAATAATAAAGCCATGCCCTGTTTTAAGTGTTGTAACCCCTGACCACTGAGTCAATACCCTGTCCGATTGATTTAGGACCCACCAACGCATGTCAAGGCTATGCCCGACTAAGCACGTTGGGGTTCTGTCTCGTGACGTAGGGATAAAATTAAATTGGATTACTATACTTAATGTGAGTGCATTATATATTTTATTAAACAGTCAAGGAGTTATACCCAAGATATAACAACCCTCCTTAAAATATTTTAGACACCCCCAAATATCCTAAAACACACCTCGTATACGAAAATCGGCCCCAAAATACCTTTATTTTATTAAATAATAAATAAAAACAAAAATAAGAGGTTGTCGCGGGGCGCGACAGACCCCTCTTATTTCATCGCGGGGCGCGAGCAAGCAACAGACGGCGACACCACAGAGTGCCACGTGGCAAGACACGCGTCAACACCCCTGGTGACTCAGCAACGATACCGCCACCTTCAAGGCCCTCACGGGGCGCGAAGACCCCTCTTGTTTTTGTCACGGGTCGCGAGAAAACGCCGAATCAACGCTATAAATAAGGAGGTCAAGGTTTCAGTTTTCATCGTTCAAATTTCTCAATCTTTCTCTAGATTTCTATATAGAAGAAGTAATGTCCGGGTATAATACCCCCTAATAGGCGAAGCTCTGCCTCGTTGTAAGTATTTTAACCCCCGGTTATGTATTAGATACGCTGCCCGATTGATCTAGTACTCCGTAACGGCTGTCGAGGTTCTGCCCGACGTAGTCGTTGGAGTTTCTGTCTCGGGGAGGGTATAAATAATGTAAATTGGGTTATTATACTAACGCGTGTGCATTTTTAATTAATAGATTATAACCAGGAAGTCACAAGGAAAATACCTAATATAGCAATGTGAGTTTATCCTCTTTTTATAACTGCTTTTCATCAACTGTTCTACAAAACCTCAATTATTCTATATTATATTACCAGTGATTGAGTCTTTGTAATTCTTCAATTACTGCCGGTATTATGGGGTTTTGTATACATTACTTGATAATCTTCACAATTGGACAATGGGTTAGCCAATGTGTGATGTGACCATAGCCACATATTCGGTCGAGTGGCAAGTACTGAATGAGTAATTGTGTAGATATAAACATTGTAATCGCTCTCAATACTGCGAATTATAAAACCTGTTTTGATTAAACTGGGATTCACTCACCAGTATGTCTTGCTGATAAAATGTTTTAAACACGTGTTTCAGGTACCTTAGTATGAAGACCATAAAAGCAAGCTGGAGAGCACTGAAGGCTTAGAAAAGTGGCTATAAAAGTTACCAAATTAAAAAGAAGAATTGTTTTCAATAATTAGGGTTTATCCCCTATAAATGTACTATAAAGGAAAATCGGGTTTTATCCCATTTATTTATTTCAAACATTATGGTGTTTAACTCTGATAAAAATATTTCCTAACTACGGTCCTGATGAAAATTTCCGCTGCCAAAATTGATAAACACCGATACCATCCGACTGGTTCGCGGCTCCCGCTCCCGGGATCGGGTCGGGGGCTGTGACACTATCACCTGCACAGTGAACACACCGTGACTCGCAACAAGGAGAATGGGGTGGGGGTTACTCCTTGTTACCACCCTCCGGCGTGAGAATAAGTATTTGCTTTGGAAGCAAGATAAATGATTAAGTAGTAAGTGTGAGTGAGTAGATTAGCATTACCTCAAACCTGGTTTGAAGTTGGTATTTATAGCCGAAGAGGGAAGGAGAAGAGGCCAATGGGTCGTTTGATGGGCCTTGGGCCTGACTGACAGCTTGCAGCTTTCCCATAGACCTGGTAGGTGTGCAGGCTGCAGAAGCGTCAGTCACACGGTGGTGGTGCCACGCGTCCTGCTGTGCCAAGCGCACGAAGGAGCGGCTGCCACGTGGTCTGCTAGTTTCGGTTGTCAGTCTGTTCATCAGCTTCATGCAAGTGGGAGCTCTGTTAGTGGACTAGGTAGCCGCATTTTGCATGATTAGTTGACCGTTGTTGTCAGTGTCAAAGCATACCACTCACTAGTTGGTCACAGAAGTCAAAGTGACAGTTCTACTTGCATCGTAGTAAGATGTCGTCCTTGTGCGTGTGCCCCACATGCTTGCGCAAGACCGTAGCATGTGTTGGATGAGTTGCACATGCACAGTACAAAACAACACATAGAGTAGGTTCCATCACCTGATGTTATCCCCGCGCGCGCCCGCGCAGGAATGTAGTGTGGCAATGTGCAAAATGTAGTAACACACAGTTGTAGAAGATGTGGATTCAGATGATAGTGACCACTACCATCTTTTGTAGCAACCACCGCATTCTGTGTATGCTGCCTAAAACACCCATTTTCATACACAAGATGAGATTCTCATCTTTGCCTAGTGGGAAAGTAAACTGGGTGATGGTCACTTGCGCCTTAGCCTGGCGCAAGATCTGGGATCATACTCCTTCATAAGCACTCATGACCAAGCGATTTGAAATGTCAATGGGGAGTTTGGAAACATCTATGAGAAAATCCGTGTTAGAGAAATATCTCGGAGAAGATCGGGAACCTATGGACTCAAGATTCGACATACTAAAATGGTGGAAAGTTCAACAATGTCGATATCCCGTTCTTGCTCGGATGGCTAGAGATATTCTTGCAATTCCAGTTTCTATGGTTGCCTCCTTAGCTTTTGGCACGGGGGGGGGGGGGGTGCTTGATAGTTTCCGAACATCCTTAACCCCAAGAATGGTGGAAGCTTTGGTTTGTGCACAAGATTGGTTGCGTGCTTCTAACAATCCAATAACGATTGAAGATACTATTTTTTATATCGAGAAATTAGAAGAAGGTTGTAATAAATAATAAGTTATTATTTGCTTTTTTGTACATATGCATTTTTAATTAATGTGTTTTTTTGTTCTATTATATTGTAGATATGAAGAAGTTAACATTGGAACAACCCACCATCGTCATAGATGAAACTATTGATGAGACGATCGAGCCGGCTTAAGGTATTTTTATTTCTATTAAGTTATGGCTGATGTTCAATCTTATATTTTTGTTTCTATTGTCCATCCATGTGTTTAATATATAATATATTATGTTGTTGTAGGTTTACAAAGGGATGATGTCCAGCCATATATTTCTTGAATTTTGGCTTACTAAGGTTTTAAATATATTTCATTTATATAAATATGTATTATTGATAGATTGTACATATGTATAATATATGTTACGTTATCGTAGGTTTACAAGGGTTGAATATTGGATGCTTGGTTTACAAGGGATGAATATTGGATATTTACAAGCGCTTGTGGCTGAATTTATTGTTTTTATTATAAGAACTACTTTTGGAATTTATGTCTTGTTTTAAATGTTTAGTTGTTTAAAACTTTGGATTGTTTTGAATATGTTGTGGTGTTTTGAAACTTTGAACTTTTTAAGTTTGGATTTTATTATCAGTTTGTTGAATGTTTTAGATGATATAAACTCGAAAAATTGGACAAGAAACAAGTTTAGTTTTGATCTAATTAGAAAACAGATTTTTATTTTTTTTCTTAAGTTTGGATATCCGTTTTGATATCCGAACCCGAATCCGAAATTTAGGATATATGAAAATCGGATACCCGAAATTTCGGATTCGCGTTCGGATGTCAATATTCACAATAAGAAATTTTCGGATATCCGAAAATCGGATTATCCGATCTTGAGCACCCCTAATTACAACTAAGGCTTATCAGAGTTTTACGAAAAAAAATTAATATTACACTTTTAATAAAAAAATATTTGTTTTTTTTACTTTTAGTCCAAAAGTTTTCATCTTTTGCATATTTAACCTCACAACTTTTGTACTCACAACTTTGGTCTCCTACTTTTCATATTTCGCAAATTTTTCGTTTTATGTTTCGCATGAAATTTTGCGAATTAACACGGCGCAACGTATGTATATGGTTCAACGTTTTTTACATTTTGTTTTACGCTTTGTTCTAAATTTTGCGAGTTAACACGGCGCAACGTGCGTGTGTGGTTCAACGTCTTTACATCGTCTATTTTTTTTTTTTTTTAACAGGTTTGTCGCAACACACGAGTTCTAAATTGACTTAGTTATTATTTTCTATACTTTAAGTTCCGGACTAATTTCTTCGCATTAACACGCCGCAACTTCAGTGTTGGTGGTGTGGCATTGGTGCCATTTCTCACGGTTTTACGCCCTCACCGCAACACGAGGGGCTTAATACTAGTTAAACAATACAAACCAAATTTATATAAATTTAAAATTTACTCATTATAATATGATATAATTTCATTTTAATGAATGATTACCTAATAAAAATATTAATAACTTTTTATTCGATTAATATGCCAAAACAACCTATTACCAAAAAAATAGAAGGTAAACTGATTAAACAAGCTGCACATTAAAATTTTATAATCTATATTTTGCTTATAATTCTTCTAAACCTAATAAATAAGAAACTCAAAGTAACACGTGTCACAGCTTTGTAAGTATGGCAAAAGGTATTTCTTGCTTTTCTTATTTCACCAAAAATGGTTCTTGATTTTATATCTTTTCTTTCGGTTAATCAATTATTATTCAAGGATATAAAAGTAGATTTCAAATATTTTTTGGTGTACCTATTGGCACACCCAAATGCCTATATGCACACCAAAAAGAGTTTTTTTGTCCTATATGCACACCCTGCAGTGTCGAGCTGTGGCCAAAGCGCGACGTTTTGGTCCGGTCAACCAGACAAAAGACTGACGGGTCTGTTGACCGGACCAAAACGCCGAGCTTTACCCCCGTTTTGGTTCTGTCAACCAGACAAAAGACTGACAGGGTGTCTGGTTGACAAGACCAAAACGCGGCCAAAGCTCGCCGTTTTGGTCTGGTCAACAGACCCGTCAGACACCCGTCAGTCTTTGTCTGGTTAACCGGACCAAAACACCACACTTTGACCACAGCTCGACACTAGAGGGTGTGCATATAGGAAAAAAAAAAACTCTTTTTAGACTGACTATCTACACACCAAGTGTGCAAATAATAGTCTCCCCATATTTTTTTACAAACACTTATTTCACCAAAAAAGGGTTCTTAATTTAAAGTCTTTATGACTATATAAAAAATCTATTTAATATATTTTTTATAACTTGTATAATTTACGGGTTCTACCCTAGTTTTTCATATACATGTATTTAGTTACTTTTTTAACGGCCAATTAAATTACCGGATAAGCATCCTTGGATGTCCTTAATCGAGCAAATGCACCCCTCCTCCATAACGGTCAGAGTTGGATCTATACCCGAGCCACCAAGCCACCTGTTCCGTGGAAAACCCGCCCGCTCGAAGGCCTACTGCGGTAAAATTCGGTTCGGCTCGGATTTGAACTGGCGACCTCCAGAGAAGCCTAGTTCTAAACTTAATTGCCACCACCAATGTACTTCAAAGTGATACTAATAGGAGTTGAACTTAGAACCTCAAAAAAAGAAACCAAATGACTATCCAATAAACCAACTTGTTAGGCTACACGGTATGGTGATGGTCCTCCCTTGGAGGATGGTCCGCCACGTAAACGCCACGTAGAATGGGCATGAGGATGGGGCAAAGAGGATGGAGGTAAGAAAATGAGAGGATAGACCTAAAATGTGTATGTATATATTGTATGTATAGGTGAGTGAGAGAGGGGGGAAGTAATTTTTGTCTTCTTGTGAGCGTCCCCAACGTTCAGAAGAGGACGCCAAGGACGAACCGGCGACGCTCCAGGATGGTGGAGGACGACGTCCATACCGTCCAGCCAGCCATACGACTATTTAATTACTATTTAATGTATTATATAGTTACTATTTTAAGAAAACCTATAAAACGTTGGGATAAACACTGCTTCTAGACGATTCACCGATTCCAATAGATTGGATTCAACATGGCGACGTGTCTATATGTTAGTGGTCAATGTGTTGGTTAGGTCAAACCTGAGAAAGTTGACATTTGAAGATGCTTAGTGGTGAGCCCCATTTTTATATCTTTTACCGGCGACCGAAAAAACCAGATTCTTCTCCAAGTGTTTGTCAACCTTTTATTTGAACGAATACTAAATCCGTATGTAAACGTGGATGGTTTTTAGAAAATTTACTTACCAGATTTTATTAAATAACAAATCACTATACTTATTCAAATTCCAACATCACTAATCAAAAAATATGAAATACACGTGTTAAGGTAGCTTTTGGCACTACTCGAGCTCTAGAGCCCGACTTTCCCATGATCAAGCAGCAATCCATCGCTCCATCCAACTCCTGCCCCAATTATATGTTGCGAGATTGGAACCATTGCATCTAAATTGGTTAGAATGCGCCCTCCACTGCAAATATTTGGAAAGTCAACAAAATTTCTACTACTAAAGAAAGTCAACGAAGAGTAGATAAGGGAATGTGATTTGATATTTGAGTTTGCCTGATGAGAGAATGCGTATGACATTCCGCGTTCACGCTTTATAGTTACTTCGTCTCTTTGTTTTTGGCGCGCAAGAGCCTGGTTCATCGTATGATGGCTGCCTTTCCATTCCACCTGCAATCATTTTTGACCAAATTATTGGTTAAACTCTTGCAAAGACCCTACCAATGACATCATAATGACCCAAATGTATAATCTATTCCTTATGTTTTCTGAAAAGTTACTTGAAAATGTAAAACGAAAAAATCTTTACTCTATTTACATCATAAAATCAATTACGCTTTTTCTATACTTCATCAAAAATCAAATAATCTTTGATTTATTAGGTCAAGGAGAACTTTTCTAGATTCAGAGTTACAAATAACATGCAAATTCATAATCTTGTTTTATTTAGTTTTGTATATCCCATGATGCCAACAAATTGAATTTTTTTTCAAATCTTTTACACAGGATGAGAATGTAATAAATAAACACCTTAATTAAGGGTTGAAATGTTTTCTTTGTTCCCATTTCCTAAATCCCTAGTGGTTAAGCTATATGGAGCCCCTAAGTTGGGGGGGGGGGGGGGGGGGGGGGGGGGGTTATATAACATATGTGAGTAGTGGGTGGAGCCTCATAACCCTCTAGCAATCATTACTGAATTATAATTTTTTAAATTTATTTTTTATTTATTCTCTAGATTTTAAAAAATGAAAAGAATAACATTTTCATTAAATAAAAAAACATTTCAATAATTAAAAAAAATGTTACAATAAAATATAATAAATACTATCCGTCTTCATCATCATCGTCCCCTCTGTCTTCATGATCCCTGTTATCCAAACCTTTGTCTTCATAGGCTACATCTTCGAAAACTTCTTCGTCTCCTTCGTATTCGAAATCATCTTCGTCTTCGCTATCGTGTCAAATTAGGCGAATCTCCCAAGCATGCTTGACCAAATCCGTCGTTAACGCGTTATGGACTTCCTTGGAGCGCAAGAGCTGATGTTTAAGATTCTCTCCTCCATTGTTGCTTGTGTTCCTATGTCAACATCTTCCGGAAAATAGTTTTAACATATTGCTTTTCCTTTGTCTTCTAAAATCATATTATGCAATATGATACAAGCATACATAACCGATGTGTTGCAAAACACATCATTTTCCCTTGTATTTTGTATATGTTTTCGATAGTTTTTTAGTCGTTTTTGGTCATTTATAGCTTGTACTTAGTAGATTGATGTTTTGTAGGTGTTCGTGAGTAAATGAAGTGTAAATCGAGTCACACTCATGAAGAAACGAGGACACAAGGAAAAACTGAGTGAAGCGGTGAGGCAGAAAAAAGTCTAAACTTATAACAACCATATCTTGAGCTAGAAAAGGAATTACATGACGTATAATATATGAATTTGGGGAAACTCAATGTGGAGAATCCAAATATGTGGTTTTCTAGACCCCTTGCGGACCGCAAGGCCAAAGCTATATGGTCCGCAAGGGCTATGGCAGTTTAAAAGAAAAGTGGAAGCCCTTGCGGACCGCAAGGGGTGCCTAGATCGTAAAAAATAAGTTTTAAACCCTTTTCAGCTGTAGTTCGAGGGAGGACTAATGCTGGATGAATTTTTGGAGCTAAGGGACGATCTTAGGCTTGGTTTTGATGGAGAAAAAGGCAAGGGATTAGAGATTAAAGCTACGGATCTAGAATTGCGAGTATTGGTTATATATTTCGTTTACTTTGTGTTTCTGAACATTATTACCATGATTCATTTATGTTTTGAGACTATACCTTTGTTGATTTCTCGTACTATTTTTAGCTAAATATTAGTAGCTACCTAGGTTTGACATGATGAATGATTGATTTTGAGACTTGATGTTAAAGTAAAGACTTGGTAATTATTGTTATGATCTTTATGTGTGCTTTCCACTAATTTAAAATCCTTTAATGTTCTATAAGAGTCTTAGGGGCTGTTTGTTTACTTCTTAATGAGGCTCTTAATGGTTCAGACCTCTTACTGGTTCAACACTTAATGGTTCAGATTGTTTGTTTCACGAGCAGATGTCTGAATGGTTCAGACATTTGCCTCTGAATGATTAAGATTTATACAGAGTCTGAATGGTTAAGACCTCTAATCTGAATTGGTTAGACATTTGCCTCTGAATGGTTAAGCATTATACAGGCTCTTAATGGTTCAGACCTCTTACTGGTTCAGCACTTAACCATTCAGATGTTGCCAAACAGCCCCTTAGTGAATGTCTTTCATGTTTGGACGCTTATTAGGGTTATTTGCTTCATGCTTGTAACTTATTTTATAGTTTTGTCGACAAATCTATAGGAGCATTGATTGGGAGTTTAGAAGTGGTTAGTGTTCTTCCTATTCTTGAGACCGGGAGGTGATAGGTAGTCAGATTTGTCTAGATCTTAGTTGTCGGGTAAAGGTGAGAATGGGAGGATATCCTTGCCTAGTGCATCATAGATCCCTGCTTATCTGTGTCATAGTGAGAGTTAGTAAGTTACTCCTTGCACTTTGTGTAATGAGATTGGGAAGTGAGATATCTAAGTCAATCTAGCGAGTAATTTAGTATAGTTAGAGAGACTAGAGTTAATCTGATCACCCAGTGCGTTTATACATCTTTAATTTTCCTTGTAGGTCTGGCCGATAACTCGGGATTATTAGGTTATTTGAGGGTAGACAATCATTATATCCTGGTTCCAACATAGTTTCCATAACCGAGACAGTTCTAGCTTCATCAGTAGTATTCTTTGCCTAGGTAGTTGCCTTTTCTATCCTGATATCCGCCTTTGTGATCCTTAGTTGTCTGTTTGTTCGAGTTTTGAGTTTATTTAACATAAAACACAAATTAAACTAGTTAAGGATTTAGGAGCGTCAGAGTCTAGTTCGCGTCGCTAATGTCTTTTGGGTTCGATACTCAGACTACATTACGCTTTACTACGTACGATAGGTACAGTTTCCTGTCGGTGGTCTAGCATTTAGAGAGTCTTAGTTTATAAATTTAAACTAGGGTATCTAGATTAGGTTAGTTTTTATAGATCATATTCAACACATCAATAAGCATTCTTGTCTTTTCTTTATCCCATATACGACATGGATTTCTCACAAAAGGCCATCGTTGTTGAAGAACCCCAAAATACCTCTCGATGCCCTTTCGCGAAGACTCTTGTAGTTTCTTAAAATATTGTCTTTTATATCGAGCGTTTCAGTAATCGTTTTCACAATATTTGAATACTCTGGGTTATACCATCAGCCAAATAATATCCATACGGGTAGTCATTTTTATTTGCATGAAACCCGGCTTTCGGTAGCTTACCGGAAATGTATCCCTCTAGCAATGGCGACGACTCGAAAATATTTTTGTCGTTCAAACACCTGGAGACACCAAAGAAGGCCGACTAAACCCAAAGGTCGTATGAGGCAACTGCTTGTAAAACCAACGTTGGTCCTTTTGGGTCATCGCGTGTATGTTGACCTTGTCATGCGGTTGGACGATTATTGTTGGAACCTGAAGGTTTATGCATGGAGGGTTACTAATAGATCAGGGTTGATTATGTAATTATGTTTGATTTAATGTTTTGGGTCGAAAACTTGTTTAGTGGGTTTAAGAGGTTTCGGCTGGGCTTAGGGGTTTCGGCCCATTGTGTTTTGTATTTAATCAAACCTCATTCTCTATTTTGAGGTTGATCAGTTTTTTTGTTCTCAAGCCAGCCGAAACCTATTCCAATAAGTTTTGTATCAGTCATCATTAATCGGCGAATGCAAGTTCTGTTTTGATCTTTATTGTTCATCATTGTTTCGGTTTGTTTATATCTTGAATCATCTTGTGTTTGGTTTCCGCACTCACACAAGATTAGGTTTGATATCATTGAAAGATCCTTCTACGGGACTTACAATTGGTATCAGAGCCAAACGGTTTGTTTATATCTTGAATCATCTTGTGTTTGGTTTCCGCACTCACACAAGATTAGGTTTGATATCATTGAAAGATCCTTCTACGGGACTTACAATTATACCACCGCTATTGACGACAGTCTAAACTATCAATCATGCCGGGTAATCCATGTTTTTCTAAATACACTTTGTAAATTTGTTGAATGTCGTTCCAAGTCATGTTTCTCAAGTAAATTTTCCGTATAATTAGCATATGCCTAAAAAAATAAAATTTATATATATAAGCGTATGTAATTTTTTTTCAAAATTCTAGTACTAAAATTAAAATTATATATATAAACGTATGTAAATTTGTAAATATACCGTAGCAGAAATGTTCCAAGGTATCGCGTGTGGTTTTCTCCGCCATCTTCAAATATTCCTTATTGATGTCATACGTGTTTCCGTAGGCGAGTGCACGTAACATGGAAGTACACTTCTGAACTGAGGTGAATCCTAGGTATCCTTTGGCGTCCATTTTTTGTTTGAAGTAGTTGTACTTATGCTCTAAATTTTCGTTAATGCGCAAAAATAACCTTTTGCTCACCCGAAATCGGTGCTTAAAAATGTGGGGGTCGTGAATCGGCGTAGGATCGAAATAATCTTTCATTAGACCAGCGTTTGCGGCTTCACGGTCTCACACAACATTTTCTCTCCTCAAGATAGGGCGTGGGGGAGAACGATTAACTTGCACGGCGTTAACGCAAGGGCACGCGCACTCGTAACCGTTTCTTCCTCCTCTGCGGCTTCGTCATAAGCAAAAAAAAATTTGGTATGGATCGATGAACTAATCTTCCAATGAAGGCGAAGACATTTTGGTAAGGAGTTTTTAAGGTTTTTGTAGAGTTGGTTTTTTGTTGAGAATGAGAGATGAGATAGTTGTATAAAAAATTTGTGGTATAGAGAATGGGTTTATAGGGGGAGGTTCATTTGAGAGGAAAATTAAATTGAGAAGAAAAAGAACAAAGGGTACAACTGTAAAACATTAGATAGTATTTCTGTCATCTCATTTATTATTATCTTTGATTAATTAATTAGTCATAAAGAATACCATCATCCACACTAAAATTTTTGCCTACACACATCAAAATTTATCCTACACGTTTTGAAATTTATTCTACACATATTAAAATTTATCCTACACAACTCGTAATTTATCCTACACTTTAAATTATTCTTTTTGTTCTTTGAAAAAATATATTTTTAAAAATAAGTTACAATTTTAATGTGGTTAGCTATTAAAAAGAAAGACTACCAATTAATGATCTATCTAAGTTTACCAGTATACCCTTACATTAATATTAAACACAAAAATTAAATAAAGTAAAATGAAGCATTCTTATTGGTTGCAATTTCTCCTTTTTTATTCTTACAAAACATTTCTTCTCATTTGAACCCTCCACTGGGTTTATATAGGGTTCAGGTAACTGGACACGGGGCGTGTTCGCTGAACACGCCCCCGTGCCCAGCCTTATGTTACTTTCTGATAATTCCTGTTACTTGCAACCTGAACACGGGGCCGTGCCCGGACATCACGGGCCCGTGTCCATCTGCCCAATAACATTAAATTTTGTTTTTAACACACCTTTTACATATTCAATCAACCTAACTTATTTTTGGGACACATTGAGGACAATGTGTAATTTAAGTGTGGGGGGGGGGGGGATGCTAAAACCTTGAATTTGGCAAGTCCTAATTACAAGCCTTACACAAAACTCTATTGGAACCGCTAAACACCTCAAATTTTTTTCAAAAACTTTTCATTTTTTTACTTGTCTTGGTTTAATTTGGGAATAACAAGTTCTAAAAAGGTTATATTTTTACAAATTTACAACCGATAGCGTCGTGATAAAAAGAACCAACGTAAGAAAATTATGAAACGGCATGACAAATCTAGTTAAAATTTGATTATATATACTTGATCACATAAAAACCCATTACCACAAAAAGTGAGTTTTGAGCCTTTATTGAGCATAGAAATACACATCTTTAAACTAAATGCTCATTTTTCGTTTCTTGTGTGAATAGCCGCTTGGATTCTTACAACTCTAGAACTTGCCATGACGATACATTCCCGGTCCTTACCAACTTAAACCCAAGTAAGTAAATGATGGAGGCATTAGGACTAACCCTTTTTCTTTCAACACAATTTTTTTTTGCCACCTATCCAAAATCCCCCTAGTTAACCCCTTTGAGCCTAAACCTTTTTCATTTCTAAACCCACAAAACAAACACCCTTTACCCACCAAAACCCTTTTTCATTTTAAAACCTTTATTTTAGTAAAAAGCTCAGTTTTCATGTGACATTCCTTATTAAAAAAATATGTTGAAGTAAAAAAATAAACAAACAAGTTCATCAAAAAAGAACTTTGTTTGAAGAATTGTTTCATTAGAATAAAAAGTCATAAAAATAAAAAGTCTTACGAAAACCGACGCTTTTTACGCCTTTCGCCGTTTTCTACTAACCACTAACCCAAAACCACCAACCTTTAACCCAAGCCTAACCCTTCCCCAAAGTCCTATTGATATTCACAAAGGTGTATAGTTAAAAAGGAGGAGGATTGATTGCTTGGCAAGCATATGGTAGAAGTAAGTTCCATGTCGGTCCCGAGTGTTTCACAAAAACACATATTCGGCCGAGTGTTGAGTGATCTCCCGTGAGGTATGTGAACTTGTATATAAATGGAATTTTAAAGAGGCATGTTATGCCCAAATAAGTAATTTCTCTTATGTAATGTTCTAAATAAATCATAACGAATATGATTGTAAATAAAATAAAAAATAAAACCTAATAAAAATCTTGGATTCCTGACATTCAAGACAAGCTAAAAAACTTCTCTTCTACCCATTCCATTTGGGTGTGTAAGCCACATTATAAAGAGTTTTGCTTGAGGACAAGCAAAGATTCAAGTGTGGGGGTATTTGATGTGTGTAAACTGCAACATATAAATTACATCAAATGTGGCATAAAACTAACCCTTTTTTAGTACTAATGTTGGAAAAAGTGTGTTTTTGTCTTCCTTTTGTATTTTTAGGGTTAAAGAGCTTAAATGAACAAAAGAAGCAAAAATGCAGCTAAATCTAACAATAATACCAGAAAAGGAACAAACGTGGCATGCCCGACCCCTCGACAGCATCTTCCCAAGCAAAAACAAGAAATCAGAAGGCTGAACACGCCTCGTGCTCATTGAACACGGGGGCGTGCCCAAGTGTCTGCAGAAAAGACAAAGTTGTAGAAGCTTCTATTTCCCAACACGGGGGCGTGCCCGGCGGACACGGGGCCGTGGTCAACGCCAAGATTCGCAGAATCAAAGCAAATCTTGATAGTACAGATATGCTTCTGCACACGGGGCCGTGCCCAGCAGACACGGGGGCGTGGTCAACTAATGCAGACAAGCTGCATTTAATGAAGAAAGAGAAAATGGATGGACCCGGGGCCGTGTCCGGGCTTCTGTACAGGCTATAAATAGAGGTGCTTGGTTCACTTCAAAAGCATCCCTTGGCAAACCACCTCTCTCACACTTCACCCACCCACCACCACCATCACAACCCACATCCACCACCATCATCCATCATCCATCATCCATCATAGAGTGTGTGTAGTAGTCTCGGGATCCAAGATTGATAGTAAGAGTTCTTGACAATTAAAGGCCATGTTTGCCTAAGTCTCTTACATCACTTGGTGAAGACAAGCATTTGGTGTAATACTTTTTATTTTTAATCTTTTCGCACTTTTTATTTGGTTATATATTAATGACTTTAATAACTAGTTTCTTATGTTGAAGGTGAAACTTCCTTATCATTTGTCCGTGGTGTCTTGGCGTTATTTTACTGTCTATATAAAATAAAAGATTTACACGATTCATATCTCCACGGTCTATATGGAGATATGTTGGCTACCTGGTCGGGGGTTAAGGGAATGGTTTGGTAAGCGTCTTGCCTTGTTTAGTGTATAGATCCTGCAAGGACCTGGGTCAAGCTTAGTTGGACCTCCTTCAATACCCACTGGTATTGGATGGCGGGGGTTCGAATTTCTTGATCCCCTCATATGTAAGCTACTATTAACACATTAACCCGGCTACTTAGGATTGTATCCCTACTGACTCAAACTACTTAGCCGAGGGTAACGTCACATTCAAAAGAGGGGCCTACCACATTATGCATTAATAACTTAATTAATTATCTTTCAATAATCCAACCTTTTAGGATTGTATCCTTGCTGACTCAAACTATTGGGTTGAGGGTAACGTCACCTTCAAAAGAGGGGCCTACTACTATAACTAAGATAATCTCTTAAAAAGTGCAAAAGTGCGGAAATAATCAAAGGTTACACTAAAGGCGAGTCGGATCCAAGTGATTCATCTTATCTATCTGTTTTTTTATTTTTAATTTTTTTTTCAGAATTTTTAATTTTTATTTTCATGTTTAAACCATTTTTCTAAAACTTTGATTTGATTAGACGTTGAGCATAAACCGGTACTAAAAGCTCTTGTGTCCTTGGACGACCTCGGTATCTTACCAACGCTATACTACGCTCACGATGGGTGCACTTGCCCATATGTGTGTTTAGTGTTAGTAAAATATCGTGTTTTATAAATTTAAAACTTGACTAAAGTGTAAAAAGGGCTAAAAATATACATAAAATTATATAACACACCGCACACATCAAGTTTTTGGCGCCGTTGCCAGGGACACAACGATTTTAAGAAAGGTAGGAATCAACGGCCTAATTTTTTTTCTTATTTTTCTGTTTTTTTAGGATTTTTTTGTAAATTTTCAGCTTATGCAGAGCTCAGCACGGGCCGTGCCCGCTGAACACGCCCCGTGCCCAATCTTTGGTACTGGCAATCCTGTTTTAAGTCAGACAGTGGCTGAACACGGGGCCGTGCCCAATTAACACGGGGCCGTGCCCAAGTATCAGATACTGAAAACAGAACCGTAAGATCCCGATGGTTGGTAATTTCTGACACAACCATGAGCGATACTGATATTTTTTTTCTTCCGACCCTCTTATGGTACGTGGTGTCAGATATGTGGCGGAACTCATGAAGATTTAAAATGCTATTTTTTAAACTACAAGCCCCACTATATAGACTCATTGTTTTCCTGTAGCCTTAAGAGGGGCGAAAGTAAAAATAATCCCTATTTCTCCCTCAAATGCTCTCAATCATCCCTTCTAGATGAAATGCTTCTTGACGAATTATTTCAAATGGAAGATCTAATTCTTGATTGGATAAAAGAGCTTGAGATGGACCTAATTAATTCATCTCAAGACGATACCCAAGAAGAATTGTTGAGATCGCATTCGAATAAAAACAACTTTGTTGTTCCCGAAACCACCTCTAACTCTCGTGAAGACTTGAACGATAGTTGTCCCTGTGTCGATTATGCCGTGAAGGACTCCCCATCGACTTCCGCCGATGCATACATAGACCTGAGCGATTCGACATACACCTTCTTTAACGAGAGCCCGGAAAAGGGTTGGACTTGTCCACCTACATTTAGCATAGGAATCACCCTTACCGATAACCTCTTGCGTTCTCGTCTAAATCTAGAGCAACTAAGGTATCTCAGTCACTTCGGTGTTGTTCCGTCCAGTAAGGAACCACCCGATCCGGATAAATTCCTTAAAAATAGATAAAACTTCATAAACAGCCTCTAGGCACGGAGCCGTGTCCATGTCAGCACGCCCCCGTGTCCACCAAAAGATTCCCGTCTGACTTTTTGTCAGAATACGGACAAAATGTGTCAGGATCTTATCTGCACACGGGACCGTGTCCAGCCGACACGGGGATGTGTGCAGCGTGCTGTCGTTTTCTATAAATACAGCCAAGATTCCTTCACATTTGGACCACTCCAAAGACAAAGATCTGGTGGGATCTTCACACATACCATCCTAGGTATATTCTAAAAGAAGGTTCTCAACAACCATCTTGTCTTTTCTACTTTTGTCCATTGCCTTCTTCTTCTTCAATTTTTCCTCAAACACCTCCATTAGAGCTTGAAATCACCATGGTTTCAAGCTTTATTGTAATGTTTGTTAGATTTTTATTCAAGGAATCTTATTAAAAATAAGTTTTTCAACATTGTTTTAAGTTATTTCTGCTTAAAAATGCTTCAAAAGTCAGAAAAATAATTTGAAACTCTAAGATTCCTTATTCCAAAAATCTGCAGATAGGTAAACACGGGGCCGTGTCCGAGGTACTGTCACAAAAAAATTGAACTCTTTTTCGGTTTGTTTTCTTAGAATGGCGAGTAGAGCTAGCGGAACATCTTCATCGCACTCCAGGAACAACCGACAAGGGAGAAGGTCATCATCGGTAGAAGACTCTCTTGTAAACTACGTTACGCTTTAAGAGAGGCCATTGATGAGATGACGGGAGTAGAAGAAGCATTGGTCGACCGTATCAATCATTTAACGGTGGGACTAGAAGGATGTCTTCGAGAAGTCAACCTTTTGCACCAAAGGTTGAACATTCTCGCTTCTCCTCCTTTGGTACCAATCATCACCCAAAGGGCATGGAATGTGGTACCGGAAGTCATCATACCGGCCGAGTGATACATACATACACCCGGAGCCCCCTCGAGACATATTACAAGGGGTTCCGGCTGGTGCACTCCTCCTCCACAAGATGTTGAGGAAAATGAGCCCCCCTTCTTCCTCCCAAGAGAGATAGAAGAATGGCTTAACAACGTCAAGGGGACACCCCTCGGTTCAGAGTTCTACAAAGCCTTTACATTTCGGAAAGCTATTTCCGGAATTTTGATTCCTATTGTAAGGGTAGAACTCCTTAGGATGATTTTATGTATCACTTGACCTATATAGGACTTTTAATTTTCTGCTTTAATCTTCTAGGAGCCTATGTAATGTGTTATTTTTAATGAAATGATGGTTTTAATTAAATTGGTGTTTGGATGATGGGTAAAACACACTCGGGATGGTGAATGATACTAAGGGAAACTTGAACCAACACCTCATGCACAAAAACAGAGCCTCCCGACAACTTTTCTTCATTACAGCAAGTTCAGCACGGGCCGTGCCCAGCCAACACGACCCCGTGCTGAAAGACATGCAGAAAAATGCCCAGTTCAGCTAACTGGACATGGGGCGTGTTCGCTGAACACGCCCCCGTGCCCAGCCTTCTGTTACTTTCTGATATTTTCTGTTACTGGCAACCTGAACACGGGGCCGTGCCCGGACACCACGGGCCCGTGTCCATCTGCCCGGTAACATTAACTTTTGTTTTTAACACACCTTTTACACATTCAACCAATCTAAAAACTTATTTTTGGGACACATTGAGGACAATGTGTAATTTAAGTGTGGGGGGATGCTAAAACCTTGAATTTTGCAAGTCCTAATTACAAGTCTTACACAAAACTCTATTGGAACCGCTAAACACCCCAAATTTTTTTCAAAAACTTTTCATTTTTTTTACTTGTCTTGGTTTAATTTGGGAATAACAAGTTCTAAAAAGGTTATATTTTTACAAATTTACAACCGATAGCGTCGTGATAAAAAGAACCAACATAAGAAAATTATGAAATGGCATGACAAATCTAGTTAAAATTTGATTATATATACTTGATCACATAAAAACCCATTCCCACAAAAATTGAGTTTTGAGCCTTTATTGAGCATACAAATACACATCTTTATACTAAATGCTCATGTTTTCGTTTCTTGTGTGAATAGCCGCTTGGTTTCTTACAACTCTAGAACTTGCCATGACGATACATTCCCGGTCCTTACCAACTTAAACCCAAGTAAGTAAATGATGGAGGCATTAGGACTAACCATTTTTCTTTCAACACCATTATTTTTCTTTTTTTTTACCACCTACCCGAAATCCACCTAGTTAACCCCTTTGAGCCTAAACCTTTTTCATTTCTAAACCCACAAAACAAACACCCTTTACCCACCAAAACCCTTTTTCATTTTAAAACCTTTATTTTTGTAAGAGTTAACTGCCATTTTCGTCCCTGTGGTTTGGTCACTTTGGCCATTTCAGTCCATTTTTCAAAAATGCGCCATTTTCCTCCCCGACATTCTGGAAAGGTGCCATTTCAGTCCAAAAATCATAACCCAGTTAAGTCGGTTTGTAAATAAGGACTGATTGTGTAAATTTGTAACATAAAGGACCATTTAAGTAAAATGTATAAATATTAATATAATTATAAAATATATAATAAATATATATATATATATATATACAATGTATACACACCGGGAGAGGGAACCGGAGCTCCGGTGGTCACCACCGCCGCCGGAACCTCCGTCACCACCGCAACTATTGTCGAACACCAAACTCCGATTATCATCTCCGGTAGTCATTCATCTTCATCTACCTTCATTACCGTCGACGTGCAATCACCATTAACCACTGTTCAACAAACCTCTGATGCAGTCGTCACCTCCGTCACCGCACCCTCCGTCATCATCCTCTGTAACGTCGGCGACCAACGACACCACCATCTTTCTTCTCCGGTCACTTTTGTCCTCCGACCACCGTACAATCCCCGACGCCGACGTCGTTACCTGCAACAACACCGACGAACCACCTTCGACGCATTTCAATAACCACCGTCGATCACCACCTTCACCATTAACTCCATCTCCGTTTCAGATCATCTTCTCCGACCATCTTGTTCACCTTTGTTCGCCTTCTCTGTTCGTTACCATCATCATCTCCGTGGTTCACCTTCTCCGTCGAACCACCACCACTTCACTTTCATTCTTATGATGATGAAGGTCGATGATGATCGATGATGATGATAACAGATGATGACGATGATGACGTTGATGGTGGTGGTTCCGGCGGCGGCGGTGGTGACCACCAGAGCTCCGGTTCCGGCGGCGGTGGTGACCACCGGAGCTCCGGTTCCCTCTCCCGGTGTGTATACATTATATATATATATATATATATACATATATATATATTATATATTTTATAATTATATTAATATTTATACATTTTACTTAAATGGTCCTTTATGTTACAAAATTACACAATCAGTCCTTATTTATAAACCGACTTAACTGGGTTATGATTTTTTGACTGAAATGGCACCTTTCCAGAACGTCAGGGAGGAAAATGGCGCATTTTTGAAAAATGGACTGAAATGACCAAAGTGACCAAACCACATGGACGAAAATGGCAGTTAACTCTTTTTGTAAAAAACTCAGTTTTCATGTGACATTCCTTATCATATATATATATATATATATGTTGAAGTAAAAAAAATAAACAAACAAGTTCATCAAAAAAGAACTTTGTTTGAAGAATTGCTTCATTAGAATAAAAAGTCATAAAAATAAAAAGTCTTACGAAAACCGACGCTTTTTACGCATTTCGCCGTTTTCTACTAACCACTAACCCAAAACCACCAACCTTTAACCCAAGCCTAACCCTTCCCCAAAGTCCTATTGATATTCACAAAGGTGTATAGTTAAAAAGGATGAGGATTGATTGCTTGGCAAGCATATGGTAGAAGTAAGTTCCATGTCGGTCCCGAGTGTTTCACAAAAATACATCTTCGGCCGAGTGTTGAGTGATCTCCCGTGAGGTATGTGAACTTGTATATAAATGGAATTTTAAAGAGGCATGTTATGCCCAAATAAGTAATTTCTCTTATGTAATGTTCTAAATAAATCATAACGAATATGATTGTAAATAAAATAAAAAATAAAACCTAATAAAAATCTTGGATTCCTGACATTCAAGACAAGCTAAAAAACTTCTCTTCTACCCATTCCATTTGGGTGTGTAAGCCACATTATAAAGAGTTTTGCTTGAGGACAAGCAAAGATTCAAGTGTGGGGGTATTTGATGTGTGTAAACTGCAACATATAAATTACATCAAATGTGGCATAAAACTAACCCTTTTTTAGTACTAATGTTGGAAAAAGTGTGTTTTTGTCTTCCTTTTTGTATTTTTAGGGTTAAATGAGCTTAAATGAATAAAAGAAGCAAAAATGCACCTAAATCTAACAATAATACAAGAAAAGGAACAAACGTGGCATGCCCGACCCCTCGATAGCATCTTCCCAAGCAAAAACAAAAGATCAGAAGGCTGAACACGCCCCGTGCTCATTGAACACGGGGGCGTGCCCAAGTGTCTGCAGAAAAGACAAAGTTGTAGAAGCTTCTATTTCCCAACACGGGGGCGTGCCCAGCGGACACGGGGCCGTGGTCAACGCCAAGATTCGCATAATCCAAGCAAATCTTGATAGTACAGATACGCTTCTGCACACGGGGCCGTGCCCAGCAGACACGGGGGCGTGGTCAACTAATGCAGACAAACTGCATTTAATGAAGAAAGAGAAGATGGATGGACACGGGGCCATGCCCAATGGACACGGGACCGTGTCCGGGCTTCTGTACAGGCTATAAATAGAGGTGCTTGGTTCACTTCAAAAGCATCCCTTGGCAAACCACCTCTCTCACACTTCACCCACCCACCACCACCATCACAACCCACATCCCCCACCATCATCCATCATCCATCATAGAGTGTGTGTAGTAGTATCGGGATCCAAGATTGATAGTAAGAGTTCTTGACAATCAAAGGACATGTTTGCCTAAGTCTCTTACATCACTTGGTGAAGACAAGCATTTAGTGTAATACTTTTTATTTTTAATCTTTTCGCACTTTTTATTTGGTTATGTATTAATGACTTTAATAACTAGTTTCTTATGTTGAAGGTGAAACTTCCTTATCATTTGTCCGTGGTTTCTTGGCGTTATTTTACTGTCTATATAAAATAAAAGATTTACACCATTCATATCTCCACGGTCTATATGGAGATATGTTGGCTACCTGGTCGGGGGTTAAGGGAATGGTTTGGTAAGCGTCTTGCCTTGTTCAGTGTATAGATCCTGCAAGGACCTGGGTCAAGCTTAGTACGACCTCCTTCAATACCCACTGGTATTGGATGGCGGGGGTTCGAATTTCTTGATCCCCTCATATGTAAGCTACTATTAAAACATTAACCCCGCTACTTAGGATTGTATCCCTGCTGACTCAAACTACTTAGCCAAGGGTAACGTCACATTCAAAAGAGGGGCCTACCACATTACGCATGAATAACTTAATTAATTATCTTTCAATAATCCAACCCTTTAGGATTGTATCCTTGCTGACTCAAACTGCTGGGTTGAGGGTAACGTCACCTTCAAAAGAGGGGCCTACTACTATAACTAAAATAATCTCTTAAAAAGTGCAAAAGTGCGGAAATAATCAAAGGTTACACTAAAGGCGAGTCGGATCCAAGTGATTCATCTTATCTATCTGTTTTTTATTTTTAATTTTTATTTTCAACATTTTTAGTTTTTATTTTCATGTTTAAACCTTTTTTTTTAAATTTTGATTTGATTAGACGTTGAGGATAAACCGATACTAAAAGCTCTTGTGTCCTTGGACGACCTCGGTATCTTACCAAAGCTACACTACGCTCGCGATGGGTGCACTTGCCCATATGTGTGTTTAGTGTTAGTAAAATATCGTGTTTTATAAATTTAAAACTTGACTAAAGTGTAAAAAGGGCTAAAAATATACATAAAATTATATAACACACCGCACACATCACCAACCCATATATATATATATATATATATATATATAGGAAAAATGTAAAATACAATACGGCTTAACGTACATCACGTACGACAACGTGCGTGATTATGTGTATAACGTGCGTGATTAATGTTTTCATGATGCGTGATTAATATTTTCCAACATGCGTGATTTGGGTGTTTTAGTTTATAACGTGCATGATTTTCAAATGAACGTGCGTAATTATCTGTCGTACGTGATGTACGTTAAGCCGTATTGTTAACTGGCCTCTCTCTCTCTCTCTCTATATATATATATATGTATAGGGTAGGAGTTGGCTACAAAGCCAACTTTTCCTACAATGTGTAGGAAGTCATGTCCTTGTGACGTGTGGTAACTAGTTAATTTAATCAAAAGGGCATTATGGTAATTGACTAAATAAGTTATTTATGAGAGAGATAATTATGGATAATTAATTGAGATTTTTATGGTAACCCTTATTTCTTAAACTCACGATTGATTTAGTTACGTATACCACATTAATAGCATTTTCCATCTCACATTCATATCATCCTTCATCCAAATCCGAAGTCTGAAACTTAAAACACACTAATTGTTTCTTGACGTTGTGTTTTACCGATTTCTGAGTTCTTCACATCGTGTTATACTAGTTTTCACAATAAAACATAGTATCTTTTATGGCACATTCATCTCATCCTTCATCTGAAGTTCAAAACATGAAACACATTAATTATTTCTTGCCATTGTGTTTTATCAGTTTATTATTTCTTCACATTGTGTTATTGATGTGTGCGCGTATATACATCTTTTTACAATGAATTTTACACACGATTCGATTTTAAATTTATAAAAATGATTTATACTTCAACATTAAAACACACACGGAAGGGCAAGTGTACCCTGTCATACATGTAGTAAAGTATCGGTAAGAACCAAGTGTCGATCGAAGGATGTGGGCGGAGGAATGATACTAAACCTTTGTCATTAAATTACCGGTAGAAAGATAAGTGGATAGTTTGTTTAAACTAAAAATAAGACTTAAACATAAACTTTCATAAACATAATATACTCCAAATAAGAAAATAAATATATAGCCTTACTTTATGCACAACCAAAGTATGTGAACTAAGTTGGTTTTGTCACTTAAAACACTTGGTCAATTTTCCATTTTTTCAAGACAATTAGTATCCCTTTCGGGAATCCTAACATGACAATTCTTTGGAAAGCTAAAAACGATAAACACACTTTAACCATTTAAAATTGTTCTTTAAAGCCCAATTGACAAATGTCTATGAAAATCCCCTAAAGAAAAGTTAGTCATCCGTTAGGAGTTTTCTAACTTCACTTAATCAAGGAAAGTGACACCGATAAACACAATGTAACCACCTAGACAAGCATAAACTAGATTAAATCACAACCGAGTTCATTTTACAAATCTTGAACATAAATTCACCAAGCAAGCAATTTTGGCCTAAACTACTAACGAAGTTAACAACTTATGTCAAGAATTCATAACAACACCATTTAACCCGTTAAGGTCCTTACGTGAGGGAAAGCTTTCTTGATTAATATTAATTACCCCTTATTAAACCACTAACCATTTCTAGTATCATGGTGCAAACATTTTAAACAAGTTAAACTAGTTAAACAAGTTCAAAGTCTACTAATACATGATTAATTAAGCTTCTTTTTGCAAATATCTCAACTAACCACACACTAATCATCCAAGATAATTAACTATAATCAAGAATTCAACATCAATAAATAAGGTTGCAAACTAATCATCAAGGATTAACATAGAAAATGCTTCAAGTGTCATTACAAACATAATTAACATACTAATGGTTGTTATTAAGCAAGGATTACTAGTGTTTTTGCCCTTAGGCTTACGATAATACATAATCATCAACCAAAATGCTTGAATTATAACAAAATCATGGAAAGATTCAAGAAATCAAACCATAAACAAGCACTAGATTGAGAATCCGGATGATAACGGAGCTAATCGGCACGATGAGGGCTTGATTCCGGGTGAAAGCAAAGCCTCCGAAGCCTGAAAATTCACCAGAAAAGCTCCCAAAAGTCTAGAGTTTCGAAATGATTACTGCCTTCTATTTTTTATACAATTTTCAGATCGCATGTTCGTGCGATTAAAGTGCACGGTCATGTACTTTAGTATACTATTCACGGGCAAATCTTGACCGGTCTTCAGGTCGGCACGGGCGTTCCATGAGTCGCACGACCGTTCATTTCCGAGGTAAGGTTGGCACGGGCAACTACACTGGCAGTGCATCCGAGGTCAAAGACCAGGCACGATCGTTCCTCCAAACGCAGGGTCGTGCGTTCCCGAGATGGCTTGCACGCTTGATCGCACTGGCTGTGCAATGCCGAGTTGAGCCCTGTTGTCGGATCCACACGAGAGTTCCCATGATCGCACGGTCGTGCGTAGCTGAAAGACAACTTTCTTCACAGAATCTTCGCAGCTCAGCCGTGTTGCCCGAAAAATCCTCGTTTTCTTCATCTTCTTATTTGGCACGCTGTTTTAGGCCTGTAAATAAAAATACACCCGATTAAGTATCTGATTCTCGGTTTTACGGCCAAAAACGCGTAAAATGGGGTAAAATGGGGGAGTAAAACATATGAATTTTGGTGAATATCAAACCTCCCCACACTTGAACCTTGCTTGTCCTCAAGCAAGCTAAAATTAAAATGTAATAAAAGATAGTTTCTAACGAGAACAAGAATTTACAAATTACCTACTAACACACATACATACGGTTAGCCGGTTTTTCAAAATGCAACGTCAAATGATTTAAACCAAACAAGCACATGCAAATATATGTAGAGATAACCATAAAGCCGTGATTTGACTTTCGATTGACTTAGCACGCTAATCTTCACACACCTCACAATGTTCACACACACTCGGTTATATTTGTGAAACATACATAAAATGTGTATGTGTAAACACTTAATGCCTCGACAATGAAACGTGTAATATCATAAGCTTGTCACAAGATCTTATATCCACCAACTAACATGCGAAAAAATGTAAATCAAGAGGTCTTTACGGGTTGTAACAAAAGGCTTGGGTGAAAGGTGTGAAATGGAAATTTTAAAGTGACAAAATGGCTAAAACTCGGTAATCACGTTTAACAAGCGAAAAACAACTAAACTATATATACTAATGCCTTAAAAGGGCGACTTTTTGTGTTATCGAGCTCATCAACGAAATTCCATCATTTTAGCACTTAAAATTGCTCGAATTTTGTCGACTTCACCCTATTTTAGGGTGTTTTATTTTCTAATTTTCTGATTTATTATTATTATTATTATTATTATTATTTATTTATTTTTTTGCATATATATTCTAATGGCTTTGTACAATGAACAACTAATTACAAGGAATGTTAGTTAAACGATGATTTTAACCGAGTTTTAACACAAAAGGATTAAAAATAAAAAGGCTAAATTTGGCTAAGTGGGTTAATTGGTTGGGTAAAAGAAAGAAAAACACGGAAAAGGCTCGACATGGTTGATCCTAGTGGGTAGCGTAGGGTTTAGGGAAACATAAACAAAGAAAAAGGCTAAAAACAAAGGGTTTTCTAACTGCCTCTATCACTTCTACACAATTTCGCATGTTTATGGTCTTAAAAAGCTTGATAGTGACAAGTTCTAAACTACACGTGACATCCGGCTCACTCCTACTCCGAAATGAACAAACATATAACGAATTTAAGGCTCAAACATGCTCACATAACGGAAGGAATGGGTAAAAGTGTGAAAATTATCATGCAAGTCTCTCTTTGTTTGTCACGTTTTTTAGTTATCTTTTTCAAAATTTATTTGGCTTGTCGGTTCTTTAAATTTTCCTAAGCTTTCTAAAACAACAACTAACCGGTTTATTTAATAAATATACACTTTTTTTTGTTTGTTTTTTTGTTTGTTTTTGTTTTTTTTTTGTGTGTTTTTTGTTTTTTTTTAGGACAAACAAAGTCACAATATTAAACAACCTCCCCACACTTGAACTTCGCATTGTCTCCAATGCGAAACTCAAAAATATAGAGAAAAAGGAGAATAACACTCCCCTGAAGATGAACGAAGATGTAATTGTGAACCTCTGCCAGTTCAGCTTTTTCTCTCCTGTCCAGAATGTGCTTCAAATACCTGCATAAACGTCACCATGTAAAACACAACACAAGGCAATATCTAGTCGCAACACAAAACATATACTAGATAATAATAATAATAATAATAATAATAATAATAATAATAATAATAATAATCATCCATACATAAAGTGAGAAAATAAAAGACAATGTCTGAAAATAAAATACATATCCGAGAGTGTTTGAACTAGTAACCAAAATGAACACCCGATAAATAAACTAGAAAAAGATAGAACTTGTTTTTTTTTTTAAATAGTGGCCAAAATGAAAATTAGTATTCTATATTTTTTTTTGTTTTTGTTTTTTTTTTTAATTCAGAGGTAGGCTCAAAATTTTATAAAAATCGAAAACAAATGAAAATACTTGAACCGGTTAGAACAAAAATAATTTTTTTTGTTTCGAAAACTCAAGTAATGAACGAAGAATTAGTTTGAATTCGAACAAATAAATGAAATAAAATTTTTACAAGTGTACAAATATATTTGAAATCAACTGAATTAAATCAACTAAAAACAATAAATATTAACAAACAAATAAATGAATAAATAATCAAGAAAATATTTACAAATATTCACAAGTATGTACACTGATAAGATATTGACTTGGGTCGTTCCTAAAGCTCGCCACATCCCTTGCAACGGCGCCAAAAACTTGATATGTGCGCGTATATACATCTTTTTACAATGAATTTTACACACGATTCGGTTTTAAATTTATAAAAATGATTTATACTTCAACATTAAAACACACACGAAAGGGCAAATGTACCCCATCATACATGTAGTAAAATATCGGTAAGAACCAAGTGTCGATCCAAGGTTGTGGGCGGATGAATGATACTAAACCTTTGTCATTAAATTACCGGTAGAAAGATAAGTGGATAGTTTGTTTAAACTAAAAATAAGACTTAAACATAAACTTTCATAAACATAATAGACTCCAAATAAGAAAATAAATATATAGCCTTGCTTTATTCACAACCAAAGTATGTGAACTAAGTCGGTTTTGTCACTTAAAACACTTGGTCAATTTTCCATTTTTTCAAGACAATTAGTATCCCTTTCGGGAATCCTAACATGACAATTCTTTGGAAAACTAAAACGATAAACACACTTTAACCACCTAAAATTGTTCTTTAAAGCCCAATTGACAAATGTCTATGAAAATCCCAGAAAAGTGACACCGATAAACACAATGTAACCACCGAGACAAGCATAAACTAGATTAAATCACAACCGAGTTCATTTTACAAATCTTGAACATAAATTCACCAATCAAGCAATTTTGGCCTAAACTACTAACTAAGTTAACAACTTATGTCAATAATTCATAACAACACCATTTAACCCGTTAAGGTCCTTACGTGAGGGAAAGCTTTCTTGATTAATATTAATTACCCCTTATTAAACCACTAACCATTTCTAGTATCATGGTGCAAACAAATTAAACAAGTTAAACTAGTTAAACAAGTTCAAAGTCTACTAATACATGATTAATTAAGCTTCTTTTAGCAAATATCTCAACTAACCACACACTAATCATCCAAGATAATTAACTATAATCAAGAATTCAACATCAATAAACAAGGTTGCAAACTAATCATCAAGGATTAACATAGAAAATGCTTCAAGTGTCATTACAAACATAATTAACATACTAATGGTTGTTATTAAGCAAGGATTACTAGTGTTTTTGCCCTTAGGCTTACAATAATACATAATTATCAACCAAAATGCTTGAATTATAACAAAATCATGAAAATATTCAAGAAATCAAACTATAAACAAGCACTAGATTGAGAATCCAGATGATAACGGAGCTAATCGACACGATGAGGGCTTGATTCCAGGTGAAAGCAAAGCCTCCGGAGCCTGAAAATTCGCCAGAAAAGCTCCCAAAAGTCCAGAGTTTCGAACTGATTGCTGCCTTCCGTTTTTATACAATTTTCAGATCGGACGGTCGTGCGATTAAAGTGCACGTAGTGCACTTTAGTATACTGTTCACCATACCGTGTGACATCAGCAAATCTTGACCGGTCTTCAGATCAGCACAGGCGTTCCATGAGTCACACGGCCGTTCATTTCCGAGGTAAGGTTAGCATGGGAAACTACACTGGCAGTGCATCCGAGGTCAAAGACCAGGTACGGTCGTTCCTCCAAACGCACGGTCGTGCGTTCCCGAGATGGCTTGCACGCTTGATCGCACTGGCTGTGCAATGCCGAGTTGAGCCCTGTTGTCGGATCCTCACGGGAGTGCCCATGATCGCACGGTCGTGCGATAGCTGAAAGACAGCTTTCTTCACATAATCTTTGCAGCTCAGCTGTGTTGCCCGAAAAATCCTCGTTGTCTTCATCTTCTTATTTGGCACGCTGTTTTAGGCCTGTAAACAAAAATACACCCGATTAAGTATCTGATTCTCGGTTTTACGGCCAAAAACGCGTAAAATGGGGGGTAAAATGGGGGAGTAAAACATATGTATTTTGGTGAATATCAATTATATCAATTTTCGCAATTAAACACACCCTTTAAACATAAACACACCAGTGCCTGAAAAATACAATATAAAACACACAAACATTTCTACACGTTTCTAGTTCTCTTTACCCATCATATTGTGTTTTATCAGTTTATGGTTTATTCGTATTGTGTTATATTTACATCCATGATTTTAGGAGATTTTGGTTGGTTTTTTAGTATAGAAGGTGACAAGGAGAGAGAGAGAAGCTTGCGAGATTGAATGAGTGGTTTATGGAATGACGGTTACTTGCCTTTTTTAAAACACGACAAATGACTTTTTTGTCCTTCATTAATCAAATCATTCCTTATTTAAAATACAAATATTACTGAAATGGCACCAAGATGATCTCAACCATTAAAAACACCCATCCAATGGTCCAAATCACTTCCTACACTTTGTGGGAAAAACATACTTTATAGAGGAACCTTACCCTATATATATATACTATATATATATATATATATAGTATGATCATTACATAACACTAACTGTTGCGAGAACTAAAAGAACAAGTCTAAAACATTAGATTTTGGGATTTAAGGTTCATATTTTTAAAATTTTTTATTTCTTATATTCATATGTGTATTATATATGCATGAAAAACCATATATTTTTAGCTACACACAACCCACATACATGTTGGTAATTTAACCTACATATGTGTAGGTTATTCAAAAAGTAAAAATTTTCCATATTTTGTTTTGAATTCTAGCGTAAGAAAAGAATGAATGTTACATTTGTGACATTTGCATTTACTTTTAAGTTTTTAGAATTGAAAAAATTGGTGATTCATTGTGTTTTTCTTGTTCTCGCAATATTTAGTGTTTTGCATACCGTTCAACTGTCAAAACATCCAACAACCATACCATTCTTCCTGTTATCCCATCGCGGCTCTCCAAATTTTCAACCCATAGCACCTAGTGGGTATTATCCGACGCTACCGGGCACGATCGTTGACATAAAGCCTAGGTCCCGCTCCGGTACGCACAATGGCGGAACTTAGTGTAAAGTGGGGGGTGCACCCGCCCCGCGAATGTTTCGGTTAGAAGTGTAAATTTTTTTATTTTTCGTCCAAAAATTTTAAAATTATATAGGATTGTTCCCCCTCCCCCCTACAATTATTTTGCCTAAATATTTATAAAATATATAAATTAGGTCACATGACTTTCCTACCGATTAAAATTTTTTGTCAAGCTCCGCCACTAGGTACGCATGTTTAAAAGATTTCACCAATATCGTATGATCAAAATTATATTCAAAGGTCGTAGTGCACGTGGGTTGTTTTGTCTTATATTCTGGCATTTTGTACACACTATATTGTTGCTATTAGAGAGGCCGGGGCGGTTCCGTTATTGTAAAACGGAATGATGTATAAGGAGTGATGGGCCACCGCCGACATATTGTTCAACGCGTTATATTATAACGAAAACATGATTTCGTGATATTTTCAACGCGTTATTCTTTTGTTTTGTGAGTGTAATTGTTGGTTGGGGGGAAATTGTTGGGTGTGGTGGTGAGTGATGACCACCCCGACTAAAAAAGGTTGTGAGTGATGGAAAAATGGTCGATGACATGGCGGAACTTGATTGGTGCTTGTGAGTGATAGAATTCTATCACTAGTGAACCACCCCCTCCCCTTATATAGGTTTATTTAAAGACTGAAAGTTTCTTTAAAGTTTCAAGTTCATTTAGTCAAAATAAAGTTTCAAGTTCATTAGTCAAAAATATCAACTTGTAATAACATACTAAAATCAAATAGATCACGAGATGTCTTTAAATTAACAATCCTGAGTCATATTATAAATAAAAAAACCGTTTTCTATTGCTATTTATTTAAGTAGTGGCAAGAACTTAAGAGTAACTTTTAAATGTTTTTATATTATCCCAACAATATGTATCCCTGTATATACAGTGTTGTTACAAATTAATAATAAAAAAACTTATATAAAGTTTATCTAAGTATATATTTAAGTGGTTATCAATATTTAATAATTAATAATAAATCAGATTATTCTAGAAATTAGCCTACAACAAACCTGCTTGGTTCTGATCAGCCCAATGGGACGTAACTAACTGGACCGAGTTTTTCACGCCCACACTACAGACTACAGAGTACAGACGACAGCTTTCATTAGGCCCAGGATTTTAGCCCATCAGAATCCAATGAAATGGAAACATGGTTTTTTTTGTTCCTAACTTTTCTGGGTACGTTGTTTTTCTTTCCTAACTTTTCTGGGTACGTAAGTGATAAGGAGACGTCCGAATTGCCGGACTGAACAGACATTAAATGGCTCGAACACCGTGTTGTGAGCCCCAAGAGACGTCCGTCTAAAAGGATCTTTCATAACTAACCTGGGGCCCACATTCCTAACGGCTAGATAATGATTGGTACGGCCATAACGGCCCGAACCACGTTACCCACAAGTATAAATACCTCACTTAGAACTTCAAAAACGGGTAATCCGTACTTTCTCTCTCTAGAACTCTCCTACTCTCTCTAACTTCACCTTTTGTACTTCCCTATCTTATTCTCACGCCCGAGCTTGGTCACAGAGAGGCTCCCCTCCCTGTGACGAGGCTAACGGTGTGTGTTCTTCTCTGTGATCTTCTACAGGTTGCAGGTCATCATCCTGAGACTCTTCTTCTACTTAGCCCGAGCAGCTGGCATTTGAGTCTTCAGTGGCGCCATCCTCTCGGATTCACTAAAACTCTTCTCCAATCCATCTTCTCCATACCATGACATCATCCTTTCCATCTTTTGATGATCTTATGGCAGGAAATACCACTTCTACAGCAATTCTCTCCACAGTTTCTGTAGGCTCTACTATTTCTCATGACACGCATATCGCACCCCCCACAGTCAGCTCGGTAGTATCCACCACAGTCATCGCTCCTGTTTCCTCGGATATATCTGAGTTTGGTGACGCTTTCCTGCAACAAAATTTAGATGATTATTCCTCCAGAACTTCTGCCAACAAAGGCGTTGTTCCAAGGTATCACGGAAGTCCATCATATCAAACGGTGAGATGGAGAATTCGTGAAAGATTTCCTTGATCGTTTTAA
>JARYGA010038355.1:0-34984 GCA_030545235.1 Helianthus tuberosus | reverse complement strand
AGGAACCGCCCGATCCGGATAAGTTCCTTAGAAATAGACGAAACTTCATAAACAACCTCTAGACACGGGGCCATATCCAGGTCACCACGCCCCCCGTGTCCACCAAAAGATTCCTTTCTGACTTTTTGTCAGAATACGGACAAAATGTGTCAGGATCTTGCCTGCACACGGGGCCGTGTCCAGCGGACACGGGGCCGTGTCTAGCGGACACGTGGCCGTGTGCAGCATGCTGTCGTTTTCTATAAATGCAGCCAAGAATCCTGCACATTTGGACCATTCTAGGGACAGAGATTTGGTGGGATCTTCACACATACCATCCTAGGTATTTTCTAAAAAAAGGTTCTCAACAACCATCTTGTCCTTTCCTCTCTTGTCCATTCCCTTCTTCTTCATTTTTTCCTCAACACCTCCATTAGAGCTTGAGATCATCATGATTCCAAGCTTTATTGTGATTTTTGTTAGGTTTTTGTTCAAGGAATCTTGTTAAAAATAAGTTTTACAATATTGTTTTAAGTTATTTTTGCTCAAAAACGCTTCTTAAGTTGGTAAAATAATTTGAAACTCCAAGATTCCTTGTGCCAAAAATCTGCAGAAAGGTGAACACGGGGCCGTGCTCATTGAGCACGGGGCCGTGTCCGAGGTTACTGTTTCATTAAAATGAACTCTTTTCAGTTTGTTTTCGTAGAATGTCAAGCCAAAACAGTGGAACTTCGTCGGCACATTCCAGAAACAGTCGAAGAGATCGGAGGTCCTCAATCGAAGAAACTCTCGTACGCTACGTGATGGCATTATGTGAAGCTCTAGATGAGATGACATCGGTAGAGGAGGTCCTTATAGACCGTATAAATTATCTTACGGTGGGGTTGGAAAACAGTTTTCAAGAAATCAACCTCTTGCACCAGAGGTTGAATATTCTTGTGACACCTCCCATGGAGCCAATCCTCCCTCAAGAGGATTGGAACCTAGCACTTGGAGTCAATAATCCCACCGGATGGGATGACATCCCCGCGAAACCTCCTCTTGACGATTTGCAGGAAGTACCGGTGGAGATTGCATCCCCTCAAACTGATGCAAATGAGCCGGCCTTTCTTCTCCCAAGGGAGATAGAGAAATGGCTCGCCGACGTGTGAGGGACCCATATCCGGAGAAAGAAGTTCTTAGAGCCGCATTCATCCGGGAGAATTATCTTTTCGAAAATTTTGCTAATAGAATAAACTTTAGGCTAGAGCTTCTTGGTTTAGACTTCTTGTGTTTCTTTTGACCTATTTATCTAGAATTTTAATTTATTAGGATTATTATGTAACTTTCTCTATTTGAATGAATGATGGTTTTAATTAATTTGGTGTTTGGATGATGATGTAATGGATAAAAGACACTCGGGATGGTGAAGGATACCAAGGGAAACTTGCACCAGCACTCCATGCACAAAAACAGGGCCACCCGACAATTTTTCTTCATTACAGCAAGTTCAGCACGGGGCCGTGCTCATCCAACACGCCCCGTGCTCAACCATCTGCAGAAAAACGCCCAGTTCAGGTACCTGGACACGGGGCGTGCTCACTGAACACGCCCCCGTGTCCAGCCTTCTGTTACTTTATTTTATTTTCTGTTACTGGCAATCTGAACACAGTGCCGTGCCCGGACACCACGGGGCCTTGTCCAGACGCCTAGTAACATAAAATTTTGCTTTTTCACATCTTTTACACATTCAATCAACCTAAAAACTTATTTTTGGGACACATTGAGGACAATGTGTAATTTAAGTGTGGGGGGGGGGGGATGCTAAAACCTTGAATTTTGCAAGTCCTAATTACAAGCCTTATACAAAACTCTATTAAAACCGCTATTCAATTTTTTTTACTTGTCTTGGTTTAATTTGGGAATTACAAGTTCTAAAGAAGGTGATATTTTTACAAATTTACAACCGATAGCGTCGTGATAAAAAGAACCAACATAAGAAAATTATGAAACGGCATGACAAATCTAGTTAAAATTTGATTATATATACTTGATCACATAAAAACCCATTCCCACAAAAAGTGAGTTTTGAGCCTTTATTGAGCATACAAATACACATCTTTAAACTAAATGCTCATTTTTCGTTTCTTGTGTGAATAGCCGCTTGGTTCTTACGACTCTAGAACTTGCCATGATGATACATTCCCGGTCCTTACCAACTTAAACCCGAGTAAGTAAATGATGGAGGCATTAGGACTAACCCTTTTTCTTTCAACACCATTATTTTTCTTTTTCTTTTTTATCACCTACCCAAAATCCCCCTAGTTAACCCCTTTGAGCCTAAACCTTTTCATTTCTTAACCCAAATCAAACACCCTTTTTACCCACCAAAACCCTTTTTCATTTTAAACCCTTTATTTTAGTAACAAAGCTCGGTTTTTCTTATGACTTCCTTATAAAAAAAAAAAAAAAGATGATGAAGCCAAAAGAAATAAATAAACAAGTTTATCAAAAAGAACTTTGTTTGAAGAATTGCTTCATCAAAATAAAAAGTTACAAAAATAAAATGGTCTTACGAAAACCGACGCTTTCTACGCCTTTCGCCCTTTTCTACTAACCCAACCACCTACCTTTAACCCAAGCCTAACCCTTCCCCAAAGTCCTCTTGATATTTACAAAGGTGTATAGTTAAAAAGGAGGAGGATTGATCGCTTGGCAAGCTTATGGTAGGAATAAGTTCCATGCCGCTCTCGAGAGTTTTCACAAAAATACACCTTCGGCCGAGTGTTGAGTGATCCCCGTGAGGTATGTGAACTTGTATATAAATGGAATTTTAAAAAGGCATGTTATGCCCTAATAAATAATTTCTCTTATGAAAAGTTTTAAATAAATCATGACGAATAAGATTGTAAATAAAATAAAAATAAAAATTAATAAAGAATCTTGGAAATCCCGACACTCTATGACAAGCCCAAAAACCTTCTCTTCTTCCCATTCCATTTGGGAGTGTAAGCCACATTATAAAGAGTTTTGCTTGAGGACAAGCAAAGATTCAAGTGTGGGGGCATTTGATGTGTGCAAAATGCAACATATAAATTACATCAAATGAGGCATAAAACTAACCATTTTTTAGTACTAATGTTGGAAAAAGTGTGCTTTTGTCTTCCTTTTATATTTTCAGGGTTAAAAGAGCTTAAATGAACAAAAGAAGCAAAAATGTAGCCAAATCCAGCATAAATACAAGAAAATGAATAAAAGTGGCATGCCCGACCCCTCGACAGCATCCTCCAAAGCAAAAACAAGAAAACAGATGGCTGAACACGCCCCGTGCTCACTGAGCACGGGGGCGTGCCCAAGTGTCTGCAGAAAAGACAAAGTTGTAGAAGCTTCTATCACCCACCACGGGGGCGTGCCCAGCGGACACATGGCCGTGGTCAACTCTAAGATTCGCAGAATCTAGGAAAATCTTGATAGTATAGATACGCTTCTGCACACGGGGTCGTGCCCAGCGGACACGGGGGCGTGGTCAACTAATGCAGACAAACTGCATTTAATGAAGAAAGGGAAGATGGGTGGACACGGGGCCGTGCCCAATGGACACGGGGCCGTGTCCAGGCTTCTGTGTAGGCTATAAATAGGGGTGCTTGGCTCATTTGCAAACCATCCCTTGGCAAACCACCTCTCTCACACTTCACCCACCCACCACCACCATCACAACCCACATCCACCACCATCATCCATCATAGAGTGTGTGAGTAGTCTCGGGATCCAAGATTGATCGTAAGAGTTCTTGACAATCAAAGGCCATGCTTGCCTAAGTCTCTTACATCACTTGGTGAAGACAAGTGTTTAGTGTAATACTTTTTTATTTTTAATCTTTTCGCACTTTTTATTTGGTTCTGTATTAATGACTTTAATAACTAGTTTCTTATGTTGAAGGTGAGTCTTCTTTATCGTTTGTCCGTGGTGTCTTGGCATTATTTTACTGTATATATAAAATAAAAGATTTTCACCATTCATATATCCACGGTCTATATGGAGATATGTTGGCTACCTGGTTGGGGGTTAAGGAAACGGTTTGGTAAGAGTCTTGCCTTGTTCAGTGTATAGATCCTGCAAGGACCTGGGTCAACTTTAGTAGGACCTCCTTCAATACCCACTGGTATTGGATGGCGGGGGTCCGAACTCCTTGATCCCCTCATATGTAAACTACTATTAATACTTTAACCTGGCTACTTAGGACTGTATCCCTGCTGACTCAGACTACTTAGCCGAGGGTAACGTCACCTCCAGAAGAGGGGCCTACCACAATATGCATTAATAACTTAATTAATTATCTTTCAATAATCCAACCCTTTAGGATTGTATCCTTGCTGACTCAAACTACTGGGTCGATGGTAACGTCACCTTCAGAAGAGGGGCCTACTACAATAACTAAGATAATCTCTTAAAAAGTGCAAAAGTGCGGAAATAATCAAAGGTTACACTAAATACGAGTTGGATCCGAGTGATTAATCTTGTCTATCTGTTTTATTTTTATTTTTATTTTTCAGCATTTTAGTTAGTTTTCTAAACTTTTGATTTTATTAGACGTTGAGGATAATCCGGTATTAAAAACTCTTGTGTACTTGGACGACCTCGGTATCTTACCAACACTATACTACGCTCACGATGGGTGCACTTGCCCATATGTGTGTTTAGTGTTAGTAAATATCGTGTTTTATAAATTTAAAACTTGGCTAAAAAGTGTTAAAGGGATTAAAATAGACATTAAAAACCTATACGACACTTCACACGCATCATTCCCCTTCTCCAACTAATCTCTGAATGAGTGTGCAGGATGTTCCAGGAGGAACTATTGATAGTCTTAGGATTGTTGATAGTGGAGCATCCATGCACAAGATCGGCGACATAAGCCTCCGAAACATTGTTACATCTAGGAGAATATTGTTGCCTTTGATGGAGAGGGAAAAAGAAAAGAAGACAAAAATTCCGATGAAGGAATGATGGTGAAAGAATGTGGTTGAATGAAGTTGAAAAATTCGACAAGATGAAAAATGTGCCAAAATTTGATTGTTGAAGGCTTTGATTGGGTCATCAGGAAAGATTCCAATGAAAAGTTCACGCCTGCAACTCGTCTGAAACTTTTCAAAGATACAAGGATTTTTTTCCACAAGAAGTTCAAAGTCCACAAGATGAACGTGTAGGGTACTTTTCTCTTCGGTGTGATTGAAGAAAATGTGTTTATTGAACAAACCAGCTGTCACACCCCGACCAAGTAAAACAACAAAACGTGGCGGAAACGTCGGGGAGTGTTGTAACATAATTAATTGTTTCACAACCATGGAAATTAAAGTTACGTTTCATTTATCAAACAAGAGGGTTACAATGTCTTAAAACAAGAAACAAAGATACGTGACACAATTAAACTAGTTCTAGCTTCATTTTAAGTTGCTAAGGCACGGGTCCGCCTATGTTTGACTTGATCATCCTATGCAACAGCCCCTGAAACATATGTGAAAATAGGTACGTCAGCATAAAAATGCCTGTGAGATACATAGGTTTTGTGAAAATAGGATTCATGACTTGTGTTTAAAGAAACTGTTTAATAAAAGAAGCCATGAATCTTGTTGAGTGATTCCCTTCATAAGTCATTTGAAAAGTGATAAATAAACCAAATGATATATATGTATAAAAGAATAGTGTATGGTTAAGTGAATAACCATATAAAATGAGTTTGTATAAGTTAAGTTATTTGTAAAACGATGTCTATGTGAAGATTGTATTGTAGATATAATATGTCTAAACTGAAATGGTTTAAATAACGCTATGATATGTAATACCATAAAAACACTTATATATAGGAAGTACCAGCGGCGTATCCACCATGTTTTTATCGTATTACACATCGCCTCGTTACTTAAATCACTTATCAAAAACAACCACCAAAATGTAATGTTTAACAATTGTAGAAATGTTTATGTATGGTCAAATACGGTTCAACAGTTACAAACGGTTCATATAATCAAATGGTTACAACGGTTCACATAGTCAAATAGTTACAAACGGCTCAAAATGTAATATAATGTGTTCATATGCTGGATGAGCATATGCAACAAAATGCAATGTAAAACAATGTGTCCATATGTTGAGTAAACATATGCAACTAATGTGATGTAAATCAATGCGCTAGCATGCTCAGTCAACATACATAGCAGAAATGTAAAGTAAAACAATGTACTAAGTATGCTAAGTAAACATACATAGCGAAACAATGTACTGTAAATCATGTACTAATAGTGTACTAATGAACATAGCAAGTATATGATGTGAAAACAGGAAAGCACGAAAGTAACAAGTAGGCACACGTGTTTCACCCCAAAACATTTGAAAAACAGTAAAAGAGGGGTCTATGTACTCACTTGAGATTGCCTAGAAGTCCTTGTGTAACAACCAAACAATGCTAGAGATCACGGAAATCAAACGGCACCTAAATCGGAGGATCAGATAGAATGAGGGTTCGTAAACCAAATGAGTATGGGAACTCATGTAATATGGTTTAACAAAGCCTACATACTAAAATGAAACCTAACCTAAGTGCTTACGACCCATTACGACCCGTTTAGGTAGCTTATGCTACTTTAACGCGTCGTTCGCCTAAAACGCATTCGGAATGCCTAACTAGCCCTATGATAAGTAAAATATGCCTTAACATGTCTAACATTGTTGCTAAATCAGTTTAGATATCAAAAATTATGTTACATATGCTTAAAATGAATTTTGGCGTAAAAAGGGCATTTTGGTAATTTACCTAAGGCATATAAACTACCTATCATGCGACTAATCAAACCTATGTGACCATAAGGTATAACCTCGGAAGGTTATTCCCTACGCTACTATGGTCACTTAACATGTTTGGTCGGATCCTAATGATCGACCAAACGGGTCGTGTTCGAAAGTCTAAGCGGGTGTTTAGTCCGCTTGACTTTCGGCTCCACACAAGCACTAATCTAAAAAAAATGACGAGCTAAACATGCTAGAACATGTTTAGTTAAGTTAGAAAACAGGTTTTGATATCCAAACAAACGGTTTTGATATCCTAGAGTAGTTTGGCTACAAAATACGCGAGAAAACGCATTTTGGCCGAAACTACGACTCGTCACTGAGCCTAGATAACGTGGTAATCAGTAGGTATAGTCACTAGGGACTATAACCATCGTGATTACGCTCACGTTATGAAGTTCAAACGAACTTCGCGTTGATCATAAACTGGTCAAAGAAGAAAGTCAAACGCAGTTTGACTTTAACGACAAAAACGAATGAAAAGAACGAAAGAATACTTACAGAAGGTCCCCGCAAGCTCTTGATCCAATTTACTCTCAGGTATGAAGCATAAACTTCAACTTAGAGAGCCAAAATCAGATTCAAGTGTGCTTTGGGAGGAAGTGAGGGTGGGTATTTATAGGAATTCAAGAACCGTTAAGATCGTTCATCGAAAACTGAGCTTTGATCTGGACCTTACATGTGTGCCCATGGTTTTCTAAAACCAAGGGAGCCCCTAATATGGACTATGTTCATTGAATACCAGCCCATGGTTTTGCAAAACCATGGGTTAAAACCATCAACACTTCAAAATAGACTAGGTTCATTGAATAGGGAACTTAAAATAAGCTCAAAAACATCTCGGATGTCGGTTTGTTTGGTCGTATGGTTGCGTTATTCGCTTAATTACGACGGAAGTCATAACGAACGCAAAAACGATCCAAATTAAGCGACGAATGGAATTTTATCATGCCAAACACTAAAATAAAATATTTTAATGCTTACATAAATTTTTGTATGTCCGGATATATTTAGAACGTAAGATATGCGCGAAAATGCAAACTTGTGCACTTTTTGACGCTTTCAGTCCCTGAATGACCCAAAAGTTTATTTTAGCACACCGAACCCCTCAAAGCCTATTTCTAAGCTATGTAAAGGATATTTATGGTATGTTTAACTTATGGTCATGTTCCGGAATGTCTGTTCTAGTACGAATCGCCATACTTTCGTAGTTTGTCGAATTTAGTCCCTGTAAGCTATTTAAACTTGATTTTGCCATACCAAAGCCTTCAAAACTTATTTCTAAGTTATGTAAGGGTTATTTAAGGCATGTTAAGCATATGTCACTATTCCGGAGTGTTTGTTGCATTAAACTGGTTATATTTACGCATCAGTGTGCGTTTAACCTTCCAGAAAGCGATTTAGAGCCCGAAATCGAACAAGAATTGAAATGTTCAAACGATACACATATTTATACAAATCCCAAGTATGAAACACAAATTTCATTGATTTGGTTTTTGTTTGATGGTCGCAGTGACCCAGGTGTCACAGTCTCCCCTACTTTAGGAAATTCCGTCCCGAAATTTATTCGTAGGAGTTTGTCTGTGACTTTGTGTTAAACGATCATCAAAGATATGCAAGGCATAATCCTGTCATTTTCCTCAACGGATATTCTTCAGAAGTGAAAATGAACGAACGGAGTCATTTTCCTCAACGGGTTTTTCGGAAATGGAAAATGAAGGATTTAACAAACGGATATTCATTTCCCTCAACGGATATTCTTCAGAAGCGAAAACGAATGGATGATTCATTTTCCTCAACGGGTTCTTCGTCAGAAACGGGAATGAACGAATAATCAACGGATATTCATTTCCCTCAACGGATATTCTTCAAAAGCGAAAATGAACAAACGGAGTCATTTTCCTCAACGGGTATTCTTCAGAATTGGGAATGAAGGATTAAACAAACGGATATTCATTTCCCTCAACGGATATTCTTCAGAACAAAAATGAATGGGTGATTCATTTTTCTCAACGGGTATTCTTCAGAATTGGAAATGAAGGATTTAACAAACGGATATTCATTTCCCTCGACGGATACTCTTCCGAACGAAAATAAACAAACGGAGTCATTTTCCTCAACGGGTATTCTTCAGAATTGGAAATGAAGGATATTAACAAACGGATATTCATTTCCCTCAATGGATATTCTTCAGAAGCGAAAATGAATGGATGATTCATTTTCCTCAACTGGTTCTTCGTCAGAAACGGGAATGAAGGAATAATCAACGGATATTCATATCCCTCAACGGATATTCTTCAGAAGCGAAAATGAACAAACGGAGTCATTTTCCTCAACGGGTATTCTTCAGAATTGGGAATGAAGGATTAAACAAACGGATATTCATTTCCCTCAACGGATATTCTTCAGAACGAAAATGAATGGGTGATTCATTTTTCTCAACGGGTATTCTTCAGAATTGGAAATGAAGGATTTAACAAACGGATATTCATTTCCCTCGACGGATACTCTTCAGAACGAAAATGAACAAACGGAGTCATTTTCCTCAACAGGTATTCTTCAGAATTGGAAATGAAGGATATTAACAAACGGATATTCATTTCCCTCAACGGATATTATTTTAAAAGTGAAAAATGAATAGCTAGTTCATTTTTCCTCAACGGATGCTTCATCAGAATGGGAATGAATAGGGTTAACTCTAGACACATGACAGAACTTGCTGTGATTTCTGTTCACTAAATTCCATAATTATGTATGCATCCATAATTATGTAATTTCTTGCATAGTAATCACAGTTTGTTTTATAATGTGAAGGGGATAGAATTTGAATAAGGTCGAGACAACTTATAATTAGGTCAACACATCAACACACAAGCACATAATTGTTTTCTTGGATATAAATTTGTTATCATCTTGTTATTAATTGTTATTAACTTGATGTCGATTTGAACATGGGTATTCAAGGTACACCAGGAACCCAGTCGATGGGCTTCAACGTCCTCAAGAATCTATCTGAAAATAGGATGATCTTCCAAAAATTCGATTTTTGATTACCAGGAATCATAACATTCGAATAAAGGTACACATTAGTTAAGGACTTACGGAAATACCCTTAGGTACCCTTTTAAGGATTTATAGTGGTATATTGGGTATTCGTCTAGTGTTGTAACTTGCGCCTTGTACTTTGTTTCTTTGGAAGAAATGTGTACTTAGGTTCTTTGTGGAAATCGCAAGAAATCAAAAGATGGGAGGAATGCGGTTCCTTGATTATCGGTATCGTAGGGGATATGTCATTTATTCATGCAACCACAATTGTACATTGCAATGTAAATAAAGGATTTATTTATAAACAACAATAACAACAACAACTGTTTCATAGATCGTGACAACAAAAGAAAATAATACACAAGGCTTGATTATTTTCTAAACAGCGTTGTCTTCTGTCGGTTAGATACTTATCCCTGCGCTGGATTTGCATTAGCATGCCTTGGGCAATTCCTACGAAAATGGCCCATCTTGCCACAGTTTTAGCAAGACCCCGGTGGAAAACGAGCTTGAGCAGGATTGTTGCCATCTTGATTAGGTGCAACTGCGGTTGGGCAAACCCTTGCTGTATGACCTATAAGTTCACAAACTTGGCATTTGCGGCACTTCACACCAGTATGATGATGAAGGTTACATTGATTTGCAAAAGGGTGCAGTTCCGTTGTATGGCTTCCTAGCAGGGGCTTGAGCTGGTTGGTTGGGGATGGCTTGATCATTGTGTGCAACTAAGGCGAAGTTCTGAGAAGCCTTTCGCTTCTTTGACTTCTTAGGGGATCCAGTCTGTTCATCCATGGTCTTTGATTCCTCGATTGGTTTCTTGTCACTCTTTCGAAAAAGTTTACCTTTCCTGACCTGAGATTCAGTCAAGGTTGCAGATAGCTCAATGGCCTGTCTAACTGTAGTAGGGTTGCTACCAGTCACAATGTCTTGTACTGAGTCAGGGAGGCCATCAATGTATTTTTCGATTGCCTTATCCAAAGGCGTGACCATGTTTGGGCATAACAGACTCAACTCCTCATACCTATCAGTGTAAGCCCGATGCTCACCACTATCTTGCTTCAAATCATCAAATTCCCTTTCTAGAGCCCTTAGCTCATGACGAGGACAGAATTCCTTCATCATAAGAGCCCTAAGCTCGGCCCAAGTCTGTGCTAAAGCAACCTTAGCACCACGGTCTCTCATAACCCCGTTCCACCATGTAAGAGCCCTCTTCAGAAACACACTGGAAGCAAATTCGACCTTGTGATTATCAGGACACTGAACGTGACGAAATGTACTCTCAGTGCTCTCAAACCATTGTAGGAGCCCAGTTGCTCCTTCAGAACCACTAAACTTGAGTGGCTTAGCTGAATTGAAACTCTTGAAATTGCACGGAGCATTATTGTTGTTGTTGGCTTGGTTCAGTTGAGCAATAAGATTTGGGAAAGCAGCAGCCATTTGCTGCGCGATGATTTCTGCCAGTTCGGCATTCGCTATCTGATTGTCGCGTCGAGGAGGAATTCTAAAAAGGGGAAAAAATAAGAGAGAAAACAAATGAAATGGCATTGGGTAAGAAGAGGTTGTTATAACTACCGACCAAAATCATGGGTGATGGTCATTTGTTTGAACCACGAAGCAAACAAATGACACACAAAGGCTGAATCAAAGCAAGTAGGTCCTTATAATGTATCGCGAAGACATGCTCGCCTATAAGTGGACACTCACCCCAAGAGTTCCCAGGTAAGAGTGACTGGTCCGATTATGTGGATTTGTATGAACACTCTAGCCTTAGACAGAAAACCCAGGGTACAGGCATTCACTCTTCCAGTTTGCACGTGTTCACACTATTTAGGACCCAATACTTTGACGAGATTTTGAAAACTCAAAGGGGTTCAAAACCATATAACAGAGGGTTCAAAACCTAGTAATCAATCATCCAAGAACAGATGATTAATTTTCAAAGCGGATTCGGAATTGATGTTCTCGTTGTGGTTATCACCTAAGGATAGGTGACGGTTTTTGTTTTAAAAATCTAAACGCAAATCTTCTTGCATTAGGGTCCTAGAAAGGTTATAGTCTAGATCAAAGAATTACTAATAACCTAATTCCCTATAACCATTGGCTCTGATACCAACTTTTCTGTCACACCCCGACCACGTAAAACAACAAAACGTGGCGGAAACGTCGGGGAGTGTTGTAACAGAATTAATTGTTTCACAACCATGAAAATTAAAGTACGTTTTATTTATCAAACAAGAGGGTTACATTGTCTTAAAACAAGAAACAAAGATACATGACACAATTAAACTAGTTCTAGCTTCATTTTAAGTTGCTAAGGCACGGGTCCGCCTATGTTTGACTTGATCATCCTATGCAACAGCCCCTGAAACATATGTGAAAATAGGTACGTCAGCATAAAAATGCCTGTGAGATACATAGGTTTTGTGAAAATAGGATTCATGACTTGTGTTTAAAGAAACTGTTTAATAAAAGAAGCCATGAATCTTGTTGAGTGATTCCCTTCATAAGTCATTTGAAAAGTGATAAATAAACCAAATGATATATATGTATAAAAGAATAGTGTATGGTTAAGTAAATAACCATGTAAAATGAGTTTGTATAAGTTAAGTTATTTGTAAAACGATGTCTATGTGAAGATTGTATTGTAGATATAATATGTCTAAACTGAAATGGTTTAAATAACGCTACGATATGTAATACCATAAAAGCACTTATATATAGGAAGTACCAGCGGCGTATCCACCATGTTTTTATCGTATTACACATCGCCTCGTTACTTAAATCACTTATCCAAAACAACCACCAAAATGTAATGTTTAACAATTGTAGAAATGTTTATGTATGGTCAAATACGGTTCACATGGTTCAACAGTTACAAACGGATCATATAATCAAATGGTTACAACGGTTCACATAGTTAAATAGTTACAAACGGCTCAAAATGTAATATAATGTGTTCATATGCTGGATGAGCATATGCAACAAAATGCAATGTAAAACAATGTGTCCATATGTTGAGTAAACATATGCAACTAATGTGATGTAAATCAATGCGCTAGCATGCTCAGTCAACATACATAGCAGAAATGTAAAGTAAAACAATGTACTAAGTATGCTAAGTAAACATACAAAGCGAAACAATGTACTGTAAATCATGTACTAATAGTGTACTAATGAACATAGCAAGTATATGATGTGAAAACAGGAAAGCATGAAAGTAACAAGTAGGCACATGTGTTTCACCCCAAAACGTTTGAAAAACAGTAAAAGAGGGGTCTATGTACTCACTTGAGATTGCCTAGAAGTCCTTGTGTAACAACCAAACAATGCTAGAGATCACGGAAATCAAACGGCACCTAAATCGGAGGATCAGATAGAATGAGGGTTCATAAACCAAACGAGTATGGGAACTCGTGTAATATGGTTTAACAAAGCCTACATACTAAAATGAAACCTAACCTAAGTGCTTACGACCCATTACGACCCGTTTAGGTAGCTTATGCTACTTTAACGCGTCATTCGCGTAAAACACATTCAGAATGCCTAACTAGCCCTATGATAAGTAAAATATGCCTTAACCTGTCTAATATAGTTGCTAAATCAGTTTAGATATCAAAAATTATGTTACATATGCTTAAAATGAATTTTGGCATAAAAAGGGCATTTTGGTAATTTACCTAAGGCATATAAACTACCTATCATGCGACTAATCAAACCTAAGTGACCATAAGGTATAACCTCGGAAGGTTATTCCCTACGCTACTATGGTCACTTAACATGTTTGGTCGGATCCTAATGATCGACCAAACGGGTCGTGTTCAAAAGTCTAAGCGGGTGTTTAGTCCGCTTGACTTTCGGCTCCACACAAGCACTAATCTAAAAAAAATGACGATCTAAACATGCTAGAACATGTTTAGCTAAGTTAGAAAACAGGTTTTGATATCAAAACAAACGGTTTTGATATCCTAGAGTAGTTTGGTTACAAAATACGCGAGAAAACGCATTTTGGCCGAAACTACGACTCGTCACTGAGCCTAGATAACGTGGTAATCAGTAGGTATAGTCACTAGGGACTATAACCATCATGATTACGCTCACGTTAGGAAGTTCAAACGAACTTCGCGTTGACCATAAACCGGTCAAAGCAGAAAGTCAAACGCAGTTTGACTTTAACGACAAAAACGAATGAAAAGAACGAAAGAATACTTACAGAAGGTCCCCGCCAGCTCTTGATCTGATTTACTCTCAGGTATAAAGCATAAACTTCAACTTAGAGAGCCAAAATCAGATTCAAGTGTGCTTTGGGAGGAAGTGAGGGTGGGTATTTATAGGAATTCAAGAACCGTTAAGATCGTTCATCGAAAACTGAGCTTTGATCTGGACCTTACATGTGTGCCCATGGTTTTCTAAAACCATGGGAGCCCCTAATATGGACTATGTTCATTGAATACCAGCCCATGGTTTTGCAAAACCATGGGTTAAAACCATCAAAGCCTATTTGACGCTTTTTGACGCTTTCAGTCCGAACCCCTCAAAGCCTATTTCTAAGCTATGTAAATGATATTTATGGTATGTTTAACTTATGGTCATGTTCCGGAATGTCTGTTCTAGTACGAATCGCCATACTTTCGTAGTTTGTCGAATTTAGTCCCTGTAAGCGATTTAAACTTGATTTTGCCATACCAAAGCCTTCAAAACTTATTTCTAAGTTATGTAAGGGTTATTTAAGGTATGTTAAGCCTATGTCACTATTCTGGAGTGTTTGTTGCATTAAACTGGTTATATTTACGCATCAGTGTGCGTTTAACCTTCCACAAAGCGATTTAGAGCCCGAAATCGAACAAGAATTGACATGTGCAAACGATACACATATTTATACAAATCCCAAGTATGAAACAAAAATTTCATTGATTTGGTTTTTGTTTGATGGTCGCATTGACCCAGGTGTCACAGTCTCCCCTACTTTAGGAAATTTCATCCCGAAATTTATTCGTAGGAGTTTGTCTGTGACTTTGTGTTAAACGATCATCAAAGATATGCAAGGCATAATCCTGTCATTTTCCTCAACGGATATTCTTCAGAAGTGAAAATGAACGAACGGAGTCATTTTCCTCAACGGTGTAACACCCCGTGTTTTCACAAGTCAAAGTCAAAGTCAAGGTCTAAGTCAACGACCGATTTCGCGCAACTTGACTTATAGAAATTTCTTTATTTTATTTGTATTATGTGGAGTAAGTGTTGTTAACGACAATAATCGATGTGTGTTAATCGCTATTCAATCGACCTACGACTGTGAACTATAGGAAGTAACAATGCGATAAAGTTGACTAATCAATAATCAAGCTATGTTAATCGAATCGACATCAATTCGCAACTCGAGCTACGTACTTTTACTTGTTGTTATACGTGTGTGTGCCTTACGTGTTACCTGTGCATGTTTATTTATGTTGTGTTGTGATAATCAAGCGAACCCAATCGAAACTCGAAATCTAACTCGAAATACAACCGAGCTCGAATCGTGAACGAACTATGATAATTGGTGGAAAATAGATTATGCGAGATATGAGTGTTTGGGACTGAAAGTAATTTGACTAGGAAACCCTATCGTATTGTACCGCTCGCAATCGAAATCGAAATATCAAAAATCGTCGTGCGAAACACTCGAAAAGTGCGACCGATCGATCAAGCTCCCAGCCGATCGAACAGCCAGCCGAACGGACTGCTGTCCGATCGGACAGGCTGTCCGATCGGACAGGCTGTCCGATCGAGCTGCCTGGCCGATCGGCCAGCGCTTTCCTCTTTTGTTATCCTATAAATACCCCTGTCATTGTCATCCTTTTCCACTTTTGGAAACCTCTGTTCGACCAGCTCGCTCAGCGCACCTTTTCGCAGATTTCTCTCGATTCCGGTAAGTTTTCGTCCTAAATCTTGTACTTTCTTGATCTATACACACTCCTACACCTTTCTATCTTTCGAATCTTAACTTTTAACCGTGCAATCATCAAGATTCAAGTGTTCTAGGGTGATATCGTCATGGGTTCTTGAAGAACTTCATGTTTTGGCCTCAAACCACCAAGAATAACTTGGATCTAGCCGATTTCCACATAAACAAACAACGATCTTTCATAGATCTAAACATATACACGGTGACAAGGATTGAGAGATGGATTTTCCAACTTTCCTTCAACTCTTTGTCACTCAATAACTTCGAACCGGTAGAAACGGAGCCTGAGCCGGGTTACAAATCACTTCGGTGGTTGTATGGCTCAAGATCCGGATTCTATCTACGAGGTTAACCGACTTCGGGTTAAACGTAAACTTCATTCCGAACAGTCTAACCGACCGGATTTGGGTGATTCCTGTCCGACCCGGGGAACCAAGTAAGGACGAGTGATCTATGGTTTTACTCGCTGTCAAAATACCTCGATAAAACGACAAACAAACAGAACAACCAAGTGTTAGACGAAAGGGCTGATCAGGTCAGGATGCTGACCGATCGGACTGCTGTCCGAACGGACAGCCAGCCGATCGGATAGTTAGCCGATCGAATGGCCAGCCGATCGGCTAGCACATGGTCACACACAATCAACTCATTTTGAAGACTAGTATTGAACGAGCTGTTGTTCGATCGAACTACTGTCCGATCGGATTACTCTTCGGATCATGAGATACTATGCTTCAATACTTAATCGATTTTCAATATGTTCAATGCACCAGTAGTGCCACCCGATCGAACAGCCGTCCGATCAGGTGACACCCTGTTGTCCGATCGAACAGCAGTTGTGCCTATTCGATCGATCAACTATCCGATCCACTGCACCACACTTTACATTGCATTTAAAAGTCTTTGACTTATTGACCTGTCCGATCGAACACCTGTCCGATCCAAAGACTAAACATTGCAATTCATTTGAATGCCTAATCGATCGGGTTGCCGGCCGATCGAACAGCCGTCCGATCGACCGACCTGAAAGGTAAAGGTACTTCAATGTTTTCAAATACTACAACGAAAACTTCAAAAGTCAAACCATCATACACAAACACATCCTTTTCAAAGGAAGAAACAATCCACTCGAACAACCATCCGATCGGCCTACCGACCGACCGGACAGCCGTCCGAGCAGACTGTCAACCGAACGGTCAGCCGTCCAATCGAACTACCGTCCGATCGACCAGCTGTCCGACTCTCCAACGCCTATTTCCCGTTTTACGTTTCACTTATCGTTATGCTATCAAATCTATTCAGGCTAATCTTACTCGCTAAGCGCTCCCTTCAATCCATCAATCACTGTGAGTATACTCGATCCCTTTTTTCTTTAAGCACTTTTGGGTGTTACATACATTATGAATATTCCAAACTACAACTATCACACTACTCAAACTATTTGAACGCTAACCGTTAATGCATGTTATACGTGGCTTATGAATGCTTGTTTGTTATGTTTACACATGGAATGCTGTCTACCTGCCTTAGCAACGATAGTACTATAGTTTGGACTCAGCACCCGTTCATACGGGGGTTGTTAAGGATCTTTTACTTGCATGGATTACGGTGGTAATCGTGTATTGCGAACTGCCTCGGGCAGTCAACCCGCAGTCATTGGTATCGATGGATCTATGTCGATAACTAACGTGTTTCATTTCACTATGTGTACGTGCTGGTTATGCGTAAACGAATTCGAACTCTATATGCTATTATCAAACTTGTATGCTCACCTTTACATTTTATGTATTGACTTTATTTTAACGTATGTGACAGGTGCTTAGGAAGTTTACATGCTTTCTGTGCTGTGATGAAATTGAAGCTAGGAACAGAGGTCCTAGAAACCAATAAACAAACTATCTATGTTTAAATCTGAGTTGTCGGAACATAATATTTGCCTAGATTTTATCTGTAACAATTTGTTTACTATTTGAGACATGGTATGGGACATGTTAATTTAAATTGAATGGTAATGATAGTTGTTATGGAAAATTCTGGACAATCTGTTTCGCTCAGTGCCATGCCCCGATGATTCCGCCATCGGTTGGGGTGTGAAAGATTGGTATCAGAGCCATAACTATAGGGAATTAGGCAAGACTCGACCTAGTTCGGGTCAGTGTCTTAGAAACCTAGTCTATAGTTAGGAACCAACAGACCGACTTGTGCATAACCAGTAGGGACTATGTACGAGCTTACTTCTCGCTATCCTTGCTTATACTACACTATCACTGCACTCGAATCTTCAACTATGAGTGGGCAATAAGGTCGAGAATAGGTGTGAAAACCGCAAACTCTCAACTAAAGTTGCTTACTCAACTCGCATTTTAACTACAAACGAGGAGAATTATGCCAAATCAGGAGTGAAATCTGTATTTTGATGAATAATCTCCTCAATTTTATTAAAAACAGGGACGAAGTTGTTAAGCTAGGGGTGGAACCCTAACCTTGACGACTTGTTCCGCTTTTATACAAAACTCTCACCAAAGTCTCGACGGACTCCAACGACCTGAAGTCACAATACGACCAACGGGAGGTGTGCCAAACACCCAAGAATCGAGGCAAGGGCATAGTCCTGAAGGTTAAATGTGCACAACGGATCCTTGTGAATAGTTGAAGTACTTTGGTTAGTCGAAGTCTAGTAGCCGCAGACAATCTATTTCTCGATTTTTATGTATTTTAGATTCAGAGCCCGCAACTGTCGATCCTGATGATTCGTTGATTTTATGTGTTTGTATGTTTCATGTTTATTTGTTAGCGTTTTGAGATATACTGGCTTCGATCTAACGCCTTTCGCTTCTGCTACCCACCCAACATACTACACATCGCTAACAAACCACGAAACTTTGAACGACGTCATGCTACGATATACACTCGTACCACGCTACTCTCGAGCAATCGTCGATTTTGAATGATAGGTTTCTGTTTTCTAACTGCCTCTAGTGATTAAGTGCGCATGTGTTTCCCGGTTTCTTTGCTCTACATACTTAGGAATTATGTGATTTTGTGCTCTACGTGCTTACGTGATTGTGCTCTAAGTGATTAAATGGTTCTATGTCTTGCGTGGTTATATGTCTATGTGTTTACACGGTACGTGTTACTGAGCTTTAGTAGTAGTAGACGTGTGAGGTGAGATTCGAATACATGTGTTGAGTTCCGTGGCGATGTCTATTGCAGACAATGTCGTCTGGATCCCGTCACGCACTTTCTCGTTAAGAAAAGAGAGACAAACGCCTTGCTTCCATCATCGCTAAAAGTGTAGCAAAGGTCGTGAGTGATGTTTATGAGAATGCCAGCAAATCGTCTGAGGAATCGAGAACCGAAGCTCCCAAAGCTACCGCAAGGCCTTTCAGTTTCAAGCAATTCAAGTCGTGTGGGCAAAAAGAATTCACTGGCGAAGGAGGTCCCACTGCACTATTTCACTGGTTTGATTCCATTGAGGTTACTCTGTGATAGAGTGGTTGCCCTGATGACCTCCGTACTCTGAATGCTACCGGCGTTTTCCAGTCCCGAGCACTAGACTGGTGGACGGCCGAGAGGAACAAGCGAGGGAACGACGCAGCCTACGGTCTGTCGTGGGATGAGCTCAAGGAAGTTATGCTAGAGGAATTCTGCCCTCCTCATGAACGTCAAAAGCTAGAAGATGAATTTTGGCACATACAGAAAAAGGATGGTGACAATGCTGGTCTCACTGCTCGTTTCAAACAGCTCAGCATTATCTGTCCCGATCAAGTCAAGACTCCCGACATGACAATCAAGAAGTACATCCGGGCCCTGCCCGACTACGTTGCTGATTTCGTGCAAGCGGCTAAGACTACGACGATCGAAGAAACCTACCTACTGGCCACCAAAATCAACGACAAAAGGGTTAAGGCTGGTGTCTGGGATAAGACTTCAAAACATCTGCATCAAGCTACCGCTACCGCACCAACTGCTGAACCCACCTCATCGAGCAACAAGAGGAAGAACAAGAGAAAGAACAGCTCCAGCAACAAGAACTGTGCGATGACTGCTGCACCAGTTCAATCAGTACCAGCCCAACAGCGTCAAGTAGCGGCGCCTGTGGCTAATGCACCGCCTGCAAAGCGTGCATACACTGGACCACATCCGCTCTGCCCTACTTGCACCTACCACCACCCAGCTGCCATTGCCTGCCGTTTTTGTGCTCATTGCAACGTATACGGCCATTTTACTGCCAACTGCCATATTCGTCAAGTTCCTGCCAATCAAGCTCTACTCACTGCTCCACAGGGTCAGCAAGCTCCTCCGGCACCCGCAGTCAAAGCCAGAGCGTGCTTTGCGTGTGGCGACCCGAACCATTTCGCAAACATGTGCCCAAACAGGGTAGCGAAACAAGAACCCCAACAGCAGCAGCCACAACAGCAACAACAGCAGCAGCAGCAACAACAGGCCGCACGCGCCAGAACTTTCAACCTCAACGTGCGTCAAGCCCAGGTCGACAACAACGTGGTCAATGGTACGTTCCTTGTGAATGGTATTTATGCATCATGTTTGTTTGATACTGGAGCCGATAATTGCTTTGTTTCGTTCGAATTTGAGAAACTCCTTAGTCGTAAACGTTCCCAACTCTCCTCGACATTCGATGTTGAAGTCGGTACCGGAAGAACCGTCGCCGTTAATTCCGTTATCCGTGATTGTACTCTTGAGCTCAACAATCACATCTTTCCAATTGACCTTATTCCGATGCAACTCGGAAGTTTTGACGTCATAATAGGCATGGACTTTCTTCGAGAAAACCATGCTGAAGTTGTGTGCTTCGACAAGATTGTAGGTCCGGCTAGGGGAGGATCTAGTCGCCTAATCCTTGTGTACAAACCAACCCGGTTGTGCGGAATCCAACCGAGATAGCAAACCGAGATCGAACACGTAAATGATGGACACGAGACTCAACGATTAACACCACTGTATTAATACTTGAAAAACAGTTACAGCTCAATGTTTACAATGCTCTCTGTAAACTCTCTCTCTAGTTCTCTCGTGTGTGTGTGTTCTGTGTTTCCTATCTGTCTTCTGTCTATATATAGTCACAAAACACATCAGCATCGACGAAACCAAATAAGCATCGACGAAACGAAAAACAGGCGACGAATCAGGATCATGGTCGACGAAACATAGTCTGTTTCGTCGACTTCCAGGCTGTTTCATCGATGTGGGCTTTGGCCCAAACAATGAAGGCCCAGATCACTTGTTTCGCCGATCTTGATTTCAGCCCAAGGACTACTTCAATGTCCTTTGATCCTTTTGGCCCACATTTTATGTTGCACACGACGGAGGAATGTCGTGGCTCAAATCGAATCAAGTCGAGCCGAGTCGCGTCCACAAATATGTATCAACAAACTCCCCCTTGGATGCTACTCGTGAGATTCGTTTTCCAAGTCTTCTATGTCGGAGGATCTTCAAATTCTTCACGTCTTGTAAGCAGAAAGTGTATCAATAAACTTCCCTTTTGATGAAGGAAGTGTGTTAACAAACTCCCCCTTGACATAAGCTCTCCCTTGAGTTATGCTCGTGAAACTTTTTCATATTCAATGCTTGAGATCCTTGTGGTGTTGATGATTGATCAGCGGCAACTCGATCATCTTTATCATTTGAGTGCCTTCACATCATGTGTTCATTCCGAAGCTTATCATCGAACATGTTCTCTTCGCCTTCAGCATCTGCACATGCAAGAAAGCTAAACACGTAATGAGAACAAACGCTTGGAATATAGTAAACATAAACAAACGACACACATGTGACCATTGTTTCAATCAACCACCGTCCGACAGTTTGAAAGTTTAACAAATTTATCAATTTTAGGTTTTTAACTTTCAAAACTTGCAAATTTTGACCGTTTATGAAGAATCGGTCGATTTGGTTTTCAATCAGGTTTCAGGTGTCGAAGACTCGAGATCCAACATCGTACAATCGAAAATAAGATAGAAATAAAATCTTTTTGGCTTTTATAAAGTTTATATTAAAACACACCTAAAATCTTTTTGGTATTTTGAATATTTCAAATGTAAAGACTGAAAGCAGTAAATAAATATATACAGAGTTGCAGAAACTAAGAAAAGTAAATATATACAAACATTCTTTTTGCGAGTTTCGAGGGTAAGAGAATCATATCAGTGTACGGTCATGCCAAAACGCTCTTGCTGTTCTTTTTGTTAACTATTAGATAAACATCCTATAACAATTATCGGTATTGTTATCCACATAAGCTCAACTTATCATATGTAATCATGGCGAGGGGATACGTTAAGGTATGATTTATACTTACCGACCGGTGTTCATCCACATCACGACACATTCCCGTATCAAGGTATGCACGAGGGTTCATCTTACTGGTGAGTATACCATTTATCATCTGTTTTAACATATATGAAAAGATGTGAGAAACTCACTTATTTTGATTGAAAACAAGCCCTATGTGATAGAATCACTTATTGATGTGGAACTTGATTTTCATATGCATGAGGGCACAAGAGCAAGTCCGTGAACAGGTCAGTACTTTCGTACAGCAGAGAGACGAACTTGACTCCCGGATAAATGTGATATGTTATCACTTATTTTTGTGGACATGTGATTGTTGATCACTTATTGAGGTCGTATGCAGTATGTACACGTATGTATGATATCATGGAAGATCTAGACTTGCGTCCCCGTTATTTTTCGGAAAAAGAAACAACCATGATACCCAGATGATAAACAGCATAAAGACCACATATCTCAGAACCTCGGCAATCTCTCAAACGAAATTTCGGTACTAAGACCATATGCCAATGAGTGGTTTCCACCTGGTCTTCAGTCGATTTAAGTTTATATCACCCTGCACACTTTAAGATGATTGTGAGCCTACCGATACATCTTATATAGAGCTGCTTATCGTTTTTCAGATTAAGTTTAAAGAGGTTTGGACAGACCACTGATGTACTATCATTTTCTCTTTTGCTCGCCAGGAAACTCATTTTTGTTTTTCTATTGTTTTTGCGTTTTTGAAATTTTTGATGTTTTTAGATTTTCAAATTTGGATTTACTCCCCCTAAAATGTAAAAACTATGATAAATTAGGAAAACACAAACATATATTTACAAAAATGATTTTCCGATGTTGGTTTACTCTTGCTTGACCTCGATGCCGTTTACCAAAAATTAATTTAATCAGAAATGATTTATCGAATTTTGGAAAAATGAGTTGGCATGTCGGTAATCGGTGTGGACCATGACAACATTGACGAGTTTCATATTGAAACAATCACGTGTGAGGCGATATTTGAGATCAATGTGTCTGGCCAAAGAGTGCTGTACGAGATGATAATAATTCATAAAGCAGCTTAAATATCGATAAGTATAGGAGAGATTAGAAATTTAAAACCGTATCCTGCAACTACTTCGTGTATTGCAAGGAATCTGAGTGCTCTCCCAAAGTGGATATCCACCAGGTGTGGATTTCAAAGTCGATTTTGTAGCTACTGAGAAATCTCTTCACAGCAACAAGATCATAAACCTCTGGGTCCGGCTGGTCTTCCACATTGTACCAGCGAAGGTCTTTGTCTTTCTCTTTGAGAAGTAGTGTGCGGCTGTTCAATCCACGCCAAGGCATCCGCACACCCGGTTGGTTTGTTCAACAAACACATTTTCTTCAATCACACCGAAGAGAAAAGTACCCTACACGTTCATCTTGTGGACTTTGAACTTCTTGTGGAAGAAAAATCCATGAATCTTCGAAAAGCTTCAGACGTGCTACAGGCGCGTACTTTTCATTGGAATCTTTCCTGAGGACCCGATCAAAAACCATAACAACCAATTTTGGCACATATCTCATCATGTCGAATTTTTCAACTTCATTCAACAACATTCTTTCATCAGACATTTTTGTCTTCTTTTCTCCTCTCTCCATCAAAGGCAACAATATTCTCCTTGGTTACAACAATGTTTCGGAGCCTAATGTCGCCGATCTTGTGCATGGACACTCCACTATCAACAATCCTAAGACTATCAATAGTTTCTCCTGGAACATCCTACACACTCATTCAGAGATTAGTTGGAGAGGGGGACCCAAGCCATTGTGGTCTTGGGTCTTCCATTTTCATCAACAACAATAACTTCCACTTTCTGATGGTTAGGAAATGATGATGATCTCCCTGAATTTGTGGTCATTTTAGGTTTCCATGTCTGTTGAGTTTTACCAGCTTGATTGTTTGAAAATTTAACTTCGTGATTGTTTGAAGTTTTTGAAAATTTTGAACTTTCTGGTTTAACTGGAACAGATTGTTTTTGAACCACTTCAGTTTTAAGTGCTTTCTCAATTACCTTGACCTGTTGGCGTTTCTGTTTCTTTTCCCTTTCTCTTAAAAGGCGGGGGTCTTGTTTTGCAGAAACAGATCGCTTTTGGTAATTTCGTTCACGGGGATCATCAACTTTGGCTTTTAATTTATGAAGATACGGACAATTTCGAATAATATGCCCAATTTCACCACATTCAAAACATGATCTTCGTTCAACAAACCCCGAAGTACCATGTGATTGTCTTGTCGATGACGAACTTTGTGATCCCGAGGTACTTGGTTTTGAACTGTTTGGTTCATTTCTTTTCAACACTTTTGCTTGTTTAACAAAATCTAAGTTAGATTTGTTTTCAAATGTCTCAATTTTGTCCGTTCCCTTTGATTTCACAAAGTTCACCTTCTTGTCCTTTTTCTGATTCTGTTTCTTTTGACCTTGAGTCGTTGATTTACCTTTTGGTTTGGTATGATTTTGCTGCGTTTTCATTGTTGGTAATTTCTGATTGCCATATTGTTTTCGAACTTCAGCTTTTGGGATAGGAGGGCACTGTGTTACCACAACGAGTGATCCTGTCTTTCCCAAGAACTTACTTGTCGAATTTTCAAAAACTTTACTGATTAAAGATTGATTTACATTCTTAATTGGAAAATCTTTGTCAGAATAAATTTTATCATCACCAACAAGAGTGTACAGCAAATCCACACGTTCAGACTCTTTTGCAGACGTGGACTCGGTCGGAACAGTCTTAGCAGGTTTTGCGGGAGGATTGACGGGTGGTCCGTAGGACAACCCTTAAAAGGTATAATACAATGCACATTCTATACTTATTACAGTTAATTGCTTGAACTTGGTAACCACTAGATGATTTGATATGCAGGTGCTATAATGCTCAAAATACGAGTTTTAGAAGACATGATTGATTGCTAGAAGTTGGTGGAGTCTAAGAACTAAAGAAATGCAGAATTTAATGAAGAACGAACCAGTTGGTTGAAGAGAAATTAGCAACTGTGAATATTCTGTGGATTACGCGAGGAAACGGTAAAGGATCGACGAAGGAAACAATACATGGGGAATGTTAATGGATTGAAAATGAAGATATTAGAAGATGGCATGATAGAGGGTTGAATTACGAAGACGTGTGCGAAAACGGTGCGTAAAACGGAGCTAAAACGAAGAAGAAATGAAGAAATACGCGCCAGAAACAGTCAGAACTTCATCTGGACATATCCAGAGCTAGGAAATGAGTTACGGGAGCCATAATATATGCTTTTGGGGTAGCTCAACGAGAGGAATCCAAAAATGAAGTTTTTTTTGGAGAACCCTTACGGACCGTAAGGATTGACCCTTACGGTCCGTAAAGGATGGGCTTCTAGAAAAAAATATGGTCCGCAAAGGGGGGCGCTCACTGACTTTGACCAGAGGCGTTACGGTCCGTAAGGCATGACCCTTACGGTCCGTATGGCATGACCCTTACGGTCCGTAAAGGTCCGTCGGCAACCACTTTTTTTCCGGAAATGAAGCAGGTGAACTACGTCGCAATACGTGGGCTTACGGACCGTAAGGCTTTACCTTTACGGTCCGTAAAGGGTCCGGATTTCTCAAAATTTCAAGTATAAATAGCCCTTCATTCTCACTCGGAAATGACACCTTCTCACATTCGAAATATCAGTTCTAAGCCTGCTATAAGGCGAGTTTAAGCACCCGAAAGTGCCGGTGAAGTCCCTCGGAGCTCTCGGGAAGTTTAGAAGCCTTCGGTTCTAGTCCTAATCGACCCGAGTTCGGTTAATATTCGTAATTTCCATTCCAGTAAGTCTTGTATTATGTTTTTAGTAGTGTTAATGCTTTGTTCAAGTGTGTTATTGTCTATTATGAGTAGCTAAACGTTATAATGATCATCCTAGATTGAAAGTTTGTTTGAGACATTCATGTTATTGTTCTTATTTCTAGAATAATAGACTTGCAATTGTTATTGGTTTATTATGATGTGTTGATATTTGTTTGTAAATTGTTACTTTGCATTTCAATCATAGTCTAAACCATACGTTCTTGGTGCTAATAGCAATCGAGATATCATGGGCGGGTTAAGGGTTGGATATTAATTGATCATCGGATAACAACCTCGCGTTCTAGTAACTCGAGTACTTAGTTCCCTTTTATCACAACCAAAGTAATAGATCATCGGGTAATAACCTCACAATTGAGTACTTAGTTCCCTTTTATCACAAACAAATAACTACACATGAACCATGTTTATGTGGTTCTTTCTAGTTGAACTAAAACATGAATGTCGATTTAAACTGGAAATCTAGGATGGTCATTTGTTTTTAATTGTTTACAAACTAAATTCTTATTTTAAAATTAAATCAATAGTCTTATTTTTATAAATCAAACAATCAATCCAAGTTTTAAATTTACTTTGTACAATTATTTTTAAATTTAGCCAAGTTTTTATTTATTTTCAAATAACACATTTTCCACATACTCCCTGAGTTCGATACCCATTTACCACTATCTACTAGTTGTTATTTGGATTAAATTTGCGTGACCACGACAATCACGTCAAATTTTGGCGCCGTTGCCGGGGAGTAGTGCGCAACGTGTGTTATTTTGTAATCTTTTTAATTTGTTATTTTTCTGGTTTACGCTAGGTGTGTTAGTGTGCAGGTATTTACAGGTGCATGCATACTAGAAGCTCTCGTAATCTGTCACCATTGGCATTTGATCCAGAAATTGAACAAACATTAAGAAGAAACATAATTTTGCTAAGAGAAAACATAATCAGTAGGTCACCAACAACACCAACTACACCAATCACACCAATTCCATACATGGATCCACCACAACCACCACCAACTACAGGTGAACTTATACCACCTTTCATACCATCATTCACTCATCCTTCACCAAACACAACTATACCAAATACCACTACACCTTCTACTACAATTCCTATTCCACCTCATGACACAACACCAACCAACACCACCCAACCAATCACCACTCAAGAGGAGCCTACACTTACCTTTAATCCTTCCACTACAATACCACCATTTACTCATTTCTTTCCAGTTTCCGGTCAATCATCCTCAACATATACATTACCACAAGGTTCAACTATCGTTCATGCTACGTCTACATTTAGACAATCGAATCAATCGGGTTTCCAATATTCGACTCTTCCGATTGGGAAATCTTCGGGTATGGGAGGAGATGGATATGAAGAAGGATATGAGGAATTTGAAGGTTACGAAGAAGAAGGATATGCATATATGGGTGAGGGGGACCAAGGAGAGTTCAGTTATGTGCAAAGCCAACCTCAAGGGATGGCAAGTGTTGGTGGGATGCCACAACAACAAATTATACCCCAACAGAGATAACCAAGAGGGCCGCCAGTGCAACGCCCTATACCATTGCAACAAGTTCGTCCTCAAAATGTACAACCACAATTCCAAAGACCAATTCAACAACCATTTGCACCACAAGGGCATATACCAAGGCCAATGGTTCCTGTTCGACCAAGGGCCCGGTTGGGTGTGCCAAGAAGGCATCTTAGAGAACATGCGAGAGGCATTGAAGCGCATTTTAGACCGGTAATCACTCACAACCCTTCACCGGTAGTTATTCCTCAGAATGATCAAGGGAGGACCTTTGAAGTAAGAACCAATGCATTACAAAGTTTGCCGAAGTATAAGGGTCTAGCAACGGAGGAACCTTATTTTCACTTGGAAGCTTATGACTCGATATGCAACACATTTGGGAGTCAAGGATTTTCGGCCGATGATGTCAAACTAGTCTTGTTTCAATTTTCTTTGGAAGACAAGGCAAAGAAGTGGTTCTATACTTTGCCTTCAGCATCCATTTACACTTGGGCGGAAATGCAACAAATTTTCCTAGATGAATTTTTCACCGCTCAAAAGACCAATGATGCTAGGAAGGGGTTGAGAAGTTTCCAACAACAACAAGGTGAAACGTTCCATGAAGCCTTTGAGCGTTTCAACATGATGATCAAAAATTGTCCTCACCATGGGATTGAACTTTGGGAATTGATGAATGCTTTCCACGAGGGGTTGAGTGCCGAAGATGCTCGCGACTTAATGTCTATTACCGGTGGCACTTTTGGTACAAACTATGAGCAAGACGACTGGGAGTTTTTGGAACAAATGGTAATTACATCAAAAAGAAAAGCTCAAGCATCGAGAAGAGCACGACCAGCCATTGCCCGTTCTCAAGTGCACGCAATAGATGATGGTAATGTTCAAACTACTAACCAAATTTATGATGTTTGTGCTTTGTGTAATGAAATAGGTCATTCGGCTGAAAATTGCCAAGGAATGGTGGAATGGAAATATGAAGAAGTTCATGCACTTCAAGGTCAAGGAGGGGGTGATAGAAATTACAACAACATGAATTCCAATACCTATCATCCCGGGTTGAGGAACCACCCAAATTTTCGGTATGGAAACCCTTCAAATCAAGCAAACCCGAATTTTCAAGGAAGTCAAGGTAACTTTGGTTCGCGCCAACCTTACAACAATCAAAGTGGATATCGAGGTGGGAACAACCAAGGGTATCAAAAGCAATATCAAACGGGTCAAGAACAAGGAAGGTCTTCGGGTGGAAATGAGATGATGGAAATGCTAAAAAGCATGCAAACGGAGATGCAAAAACGGAACCAACTTGATGAAGTTCGAATGCAAAAGGATGAGGTTCGTGACAAAACCATCCAATCACTAACAACCCAAATGGGTCAATTGGCAACCGATGTGGCGGAATTGAAGAAAAACAAGGGTCAACTTCCTAGTGACACCAAGGTAAATCCTTCACACGGTTCGTCACGAGGTAATGTAAATGTTCATCATGTTAGTGTTTTAAGAAGTGGAAAAGAATTTAAAGCCAATTTGTCACCCGAATTGGTTGAAGGGGTAGTTGAGGACATCACGGGTAATGATAGTGATAATGAAGTTTCACCGGTTAAACCTAAAGAAACAAATGTTAATAAACCGGGGTTGGGTGAAAACGAAAAAATGAAAAAGTTGAGGCTGAACTGAGTCAAGTCCCATTTCCATCGGCTTTACTTGACCCGGGAAAGAAAAATTTTATTGCATCAAGAGGTCCCCAAAAAGAAGAGTTGTGGGATATGTTTAAACAAGTTAAAATTAACCTTCCACTCCTTGATGCAATAAAACAAGTACCCGCTTATGCTAAATTCCTTAAGGAATTATGCACACAAAAGAGGCAACAAAAGAAGAAAATGCCTAAGCGGGTAGATTTAACCGAACAAGTCAGTGCGGTTTTGAATGGGGAGCTTCCTCCTAAGCTCCAAGATCCGGGCACGCCTTTAATTAACATACAAGTTGGTAACTTTCAAATGGAAAAGGCGTTATTAGATCTTGGAGCCGGAGTTAGCATTTTACCGGGGGGCTTATATGACCAATATGATTTTGGTCCGTTAGCAAGGGTGGAGACAACGGTTGTTTTGGCTGATTTGTCTCATAAGTTACGCCGGGGGATGGTTCAAAATGTGATTGTTAAAATTGATGAGTTTTATTACCCTGTTGACTTTTTAGTCTTGGACTATTCGTCTACGGACCCAAAACAACAACAAAACGTAATTTTGGGTCGGCCATTTTTGAGCACCGCACATGCAGTGATTGATTGTAGATTTGGTACAGTCGACATGACCTTTGGGAATCGAAAAATGCGTTTGAATGTTTTTACTAACAATTCTAATGCTAATGGTGTTGATGAGTGTTTCATGGCAGATATAGTTGATGGATGCAACCCGCATAAGTACGAGGAGAATGGTATGGATATTTGTTTGTGTGATTTTTCTGAACAGGTACATGCTTATGCACTACGGGTTGAAGAGGAAAAACAAGATGCCATGGCCTTGAAAGAAGGTCGACCGCCATGGACTCATCAATTTGAAGGCTTACCGGCGGAAATAAATTCGGGTACCAAACAATCGTTAGAGGAACCGCCAAAGTTGGAACTTAAAGACTTGCCGAACCATTTGAAGTATGCGTTCTTAGGGGATAATGACACTTTACCGGTCATTATTGCCTCTAATTTAGAGTTGGCGCAAGAGCAAGCATTGTTGGAAGTTTTGAAAGAAAACAAAGGAGCTATTGGATGGACGATTGCCGATCTCAAAGGAATTAGTCCATCAATTGTCATGCACAAGATTATTACCACCGAAGATGCCAAACCAACACGAGAAGCTCAAAGGCGATTAAATCCGAACCTAAGGGAGGTAGTTAAAAAAGAGGTAATCAAATGGTTGGACGCGGGAATCATTTATCCGATTTCGGATAGTGCTTGGGTGAGTCCCACCCAAGTTGTGCCTAAGAAGGCCGGCATTCAAGTAGTCAAGGATGAAAGTGGTGAACAAATTGCCACCCGACCAGTCACCGGGTGGCGTATATGTATTGACTACCGAAAATTGAATGCCGCCACTTCTAAGGACCATTTCCCGCTGCCTTTTATTGACCAAATCATTGAAAAATTATCGGGTCAAAAATATTACTGCTTTTTGGACGGGTATTCGGGTTACAATCAAATAGCAATACACCCGGATGACCAACACAAGACTACCTTCACTTGTCCATATGGCACCTTTGCCTTTCGGCGGATGCCATTTGGCTTGTGCAATGCTCCGGCAACTTTCTAACGATGTATGATGAGTATTTTTTCAGACATGGTTGGAGAGTCGCTCGAAGTATTTATGGATGACTTTTCAATCTTTGGCAATAGTTTTGAATCTTGTCTCAACGAATTACAAAAAGTTTTAAAAAGATGTGTTGAGAAAAATTTAGTGCTTAGTTGGGAGAAAAGTCATTTCATGGTGCAAGAAGGCATTGTGTTGGGTCATGTAATTTCTGAAAGGGGAATGGAGGTGGATAAGGCAAAAATACGGGTAATAGCATCTTTGCCACCTCCGAAAAATGTTAAGGGTGTAAGGTCATTTTTGGGACATGCGGGTTTCTATAGACGTTTCATAAAAGGTTTTAGTGTTATCACCAAACCTTTATGCAACTTGTTATTAAAAGATGTCCCATTTGATTTTACTAATGAGTGTATGCAAGCTTTCACTGTTTTGAAGGAACACTTGGTCAAAGCTCCTATTTTGCAACCACCGGATTGGTCAAAGCCGTTTGAAATAATGTGTGATGCAAGCGACACTACCATTGGTGCAGTTTTGGGTCAACGGGTTGATAAAAAACCGGTGGTGATTTACTATGCAAGCAAAACTTTATCCGAAGCGCAACTCAATTACACCACAACCGAAAAAGAATTGTTAGCGGTGGTGTATGCTTTGGATAAGTTTCGTGCGTATATTTGGGGGAGCAAGGTGGTGGTCTATTCAGATCACAGTGCAGTCAGATACCTCATGCAAAAGAAAGATGTAAAGCCCCGGTTGATTCGTTGGGTGCTTTTGTTGCAAGAATTTGATCTAGAAATCCGGGACAAAAAGGGGTGTGAAAATGTTGTAGCCGATCATTTGTCCCGGATCCCATTGGAAGGTGCTGATGACTCAAGTGAAATCAATGAACGGTTTCCTGACGAACAACTCTTAGCCGTTTCCACCTTTGTTGCACCGTGGTATGCTCATTATGTAAATTACTTAGCCACAGGTACCATCCCAAGTCATTGGACCAAGAAACGAAGACAAGAATTTATGGTCCAAGTGAAGCAATACATTTGGGATGAACCGGATTTGTTCAAAATTGGAAAGGATCAAGTTATACGAAGGTGTGTGCCCGAGACAGAAGTGTTGGAAATTCTGACCCATGCTCATTCATCTGCATGTGGAGGTCATTTTAGTGGGCACAAAACAGGCTATCGGGTTCTCTCATGTGGGTTTTATTGGCCCACAATTTTCAAGGACTCTTGTGAATTTGCCCGACTTTGCATCAATTGTCAAAAAATGGGAAGCATATCGAAGCGGAATGAAATGCCACTACAACCAATTCTGGTGGTTGAGGTGTTTGATGTTTGGGGAATAGATTTCATGGGTCCGTTCCCCAATTCGAATGGGTTCTTGTATATTTTGGTAGCGGTGGATTATGTCTCAAAGTGGATTGAAGCTATTGCAACACGTACAAACGACCATTCGGTTGTTTGTAAATTTGTTCAATCCAACATCTTTTCACGTTTTGGCATTCCAAGGGTTATTATAAGTGATGGTGGTTCGCACTTCAAGAACTTTAATTTCGGGAAATTATTGAAGAGGTATAGCGTGAATCACCGGATTGCCACACCTTACCATCCGCAAACGAGCGGACAAGTTGAAGTGTCCAACCGTCAAATTAAGGAGATTCTTATGAAGACGGTAAGAATGGATAGGAAGGATTGGTCGAGTAAATTGGATGATGCGTTGTGGGCATACCGAACGGCCTACAAGACTCCGATTGGCACAACCCCGTATCGGATGGTTTATGGAAAGGGTTGTCATTTGCCAATGGAGTTAGCGCATCGGGCAATCAAGACGGTCAATGCAGATTATGACGAAGCAGGTCGGGCAAGAAAGTTACAATTGAACGAGATCGAGGAAATCAGAGATGAAGCCTACGAATGTGCTTCTGCATACAAAGACAAACTGAAGAAAGTTCATGATGCAAAGATAAGGAAAAAGAACTTCGAAGTGGGTCAAAAGGTATGGTTGTATAATTCAAGGTTAAAGATGTTCGCAGGGAAACTCAAGAGAAAATGGATGGGTCCTTACATCATCCGAAGAGTGGGGAGATTTGGCGATGTCGATATTCAAGACGAACAAACAAACAAGCAGCAAACGGTGAACGGGCATCGGCTCAAACCGTATTTGGAAGGTAACGACATCAACAATCTTGAGCTTGATAAAGTGGGTTACATTCTACGCCCACTTGATGATGAGGAAATTTGAAAAAGGCCCAAGTATGGTCTGGCTGAAGACCTATAAACTTAGCGCTCTCGGGAGGCAACCCGAGGAGGTATTGTATTCATGTTTTGTGTGTTTTGTTTTGTTTTATTTTTTTTGTTTTGTGTGTTTGTGTTTTGACAGGTTACTACGGTTCACTCCTCGCGGATGCAATGATTCAAGTGTGGGGATGTTTTGCAACATTCCCGTAGAGATATTAGTGAATCTAAGAGATGTTTATGTTCCTGTCCGACTACTGCAGCTGCATCACTACCAACATTGCTAATTTACTAATCAGGTCGTGTCTTGTTCTCATTTTGTGCACCGTGCATATATTCATGTTTAACTTTATGGTCGGGCGGTTGGGTGGTGTTATGATATGTTTGTTTGTTGGGATGTGTTATTGGTGGTGTGTAAACGAAGTCAAACGGAATCCCAAAGTGAGTACATTCAATTAATGAGGGTGGGTGCCATTAGGCTGGATGCCGAACGCTCCACTAGAGTTGGAAGTTATGTACACTATAGGATTAAGGAAGACATCGTAAAAAAAAAAAAATGTTTTTAAAGCGATCTTTCCCTTAAAACTATACATTGGGACAATGTATCTCAAGTGTGGGGATGTGGGAAATTTTTGAGAAATTTAAATTTTTTTGTAAATCCAAGCGAAAATTGTCAAAAATTTGAAAGCTTAATCTTGTTCCGCTTGACACCCCGACACCCATTCCTAATCTTTCTTGGTGAGAATTTGAGCCACATATGATTATTATAGATATTCTTTTGTGTTGAGTGGCGGTGTGTGTATTGTGTTAATAGAACTTGTGTACAAATTCTTGTTAAATCCTAGAGTTAGCATGCTTGTGAAAATAATAGGGAACTTTTAGGTAGCCTCGTCTGGATGTGTGAAAGTGTGGGATTGGTGGGTTGGACCTCATTCTTTACATATATGAGCTTGGTATTGTGAGGGGCGGGGGTTTGGTCTTTAGAAAACCATGTTTGAACCTTATACCATTCGGTTGTGACCCAAACCTACTTCCTTCAAAACGTTACCCTTTTGATTCAACCCGGTTTAGGAAATTTAGTATGTAATGTTAATGTTGTTGCAAATATTGTTGAAGTTTGAAGTGTTAAAAAAAAAAAAAAAAAAGAAGAAAACTTTGAGAAAAATGCAAAAAGAAGCAATTGTTTGTAATAAAAGTTGAGAAGTTTTTGATGTTTTGTATATTGTTGATGTTATTTTGTTTTGTAGTAGAAATAAAAACCGGGTCAAATCAATTAGCTACTTGCATATATATCCCACTATTTTCCTACCTTTACACATAGCCCTGTTACAAACCGTAAGTTCCTTTGATTCATAAGCATGCTAGATATTGGAGGAGATTTGATTTTTATTCAAGCTTATTGTCGCACACACACACACACACGCATTGAGTGTTTTAGCATAATGTGCTAATATTTCTTGTCACCGAGAGCTTTTGTGAGGGGTGTGTCTTGTGGTATGATTGAAAGTTAGTAGAAGGACTGATCTTTTAGCTTGGTTTGCATGATTGATCGCTTTGATTATGAAATAGTGTTTGATTGGGTTGCTTGGGTCAAGCAACGGGTAAGTGTGGGGATGTGACGGGTGGTCCGTAGGACAACCCTTAAAAGGTCTAATACAATGCCCATTCTATACTTATTACAGTTAATTGCTTGAACTTGGTAACCACTAGATGATTTGATATGCAGGTGCTATAATGCTCAAAATACGAGTTTTAGAAGACATGATTGATTGCTAGAAGTTGGTGGAGTCTAAGAACTAAAGAAATGCAGAATTTAATGAAGAACGAACCAGTTGGTTGAAGAGAAATTAGCAACTGTGAATATTCTGTGGATTACGCGAGGAAACGGTAAAGGATCGACGAAGGAAACAATACATGGGGAATGTTAATGGATTGAAAATGAAGATATTAGAAGATGGCATGATAGAGGGTTGAA
>JARYGA010038354.1:0-43372 GCA_030545235.1 Helianthus tuberosus | reverse complement strand
GAACGGGTTAAAATTCGGTAAAAAGGTAACGAGTCGAAGGCTTAGAAGTCTCAAAATTTCTTATGTTGGATGTAGGATTTTAACTCCATAAGATGGAGGATTAAATTACGGACGCGTAGGAAAAAGAATCGGGTAAAACAGATCAATAACGAAGAAGTTATGGTCGTTTCCGTAAAAACTGGCATAGCTGAACTGAGCTGCAGACCTGCTGGAAAACGGTCTCCCTAGCGTGGCGCGAGGGAGCAACTGGGTTCCTTCGCGTGGCGCGAAAAACCCTGTTTTGGCGAATTTTTTTTTATTTTAATCAGTTTCGCTTCCCGGACTCGTTTAAATACCTTTTAAGTTACGTATGACTAATCCAACTCATGTTTTATGAGTTTCAGGTATAATTTTAGCACCGGAGGACAATCAAGCACAACGAAGAACCGAACACGATCAAGAAATAAGCTTCCGCACTTTGTATCGTTGTTATGTAAAATGACGAACTCACCCATAATATGTTGTATAGTTTTTAATTCTGTAAAGAGTTAATTACTGTTTTCGTCCCTGAGGTTTGTCAAAAATAACGGTTTCAGTCCATTAGTTTAAAAATTGCCATTTCAGTCAATTAGTTTCATTTTCGTAACCATTTCAGTCCACTAGCTTAACTCCATCCATTTATTTTGTTTACTTTGAGTTAACTAACTAATTCAGGGACGGTTTACGTCAGTTTTAGAAACACAGGGACTTAAGTGTAAACTCTAAAACATTAAAACAAAAAAAAACAAAAAAATTCCAAAAAATCAAAAAAATTCCAAAAAACCAAAGAAATTCCAAAAAATTCTAAAAAATAATAAATATTCTAAAAACTCATAAAAATTCTAAAAACTTCTAAAAAATCCAAAAAATCCGTTTCGGCGCGAATTGTTTCGACCCAAACCATTTCGAGCTGAACCCTTTCGACGCGAACCGTTTCGACCCGTACCGTTTCGAGCCGAACCGTTTCGACCCGTACCGTTTCGAAGCGAACCGTGCCGTATCGAACCGAACCGTGCCGTATCGAACCGTACCGGTTCGGCTTCGAAACGGTTCGCGTCGAAACGGTTCGGGTCCAAAGGGTTCGGTTCGAAACGGTTCGCATCGAAACGGTACGGTTCGAAACGGTACAGCTCGAAACGGTTCAGCTCGAAAGGGTTCGGTTCGAAACGGCACGGTTCGAAACGGTACGGCTTGAAACGATTCGGCTTCGAAACGGTACGGGTCGAAACAGTTCGGTTCGAAACGGTTCAGCTCGAAACGGTTCGGCTTCGAAACAGTACGGGTCGAAACGGTTCGGCTCGAAACGGTACGGGTCGAAACGGTTCGCGTCAAAACGGTTCAGCTCGAAACGGTACGGACGGTTCAGCTCGAAACGGTTCGGGTCGAAACGGTACGGGTCGAAACGGTTCGCGTCGAAACGGTTCGGGTTCGAAACAGTTCGCGCTGAAACGGATTTTTTGGATTTTTTTAGAATTTTTATGATTTTTTAGAATTTATATTATTTTTTAGAATTTTTTGGAATTTGTTTGGTTTTTTGGAATTTTTTGATTTTTTGGAATTTACTATTTTTTTTGTTTTAATGTTTTAGAGTTTACACTTAAGTCCCTGTGTTTCTAAAACTGACGCAAACCGTCCCTGAGTTAGTTAGTTAACTCAAAGTTAACAAAATAAATGGATGGAGTTAAGTTAGTGGACTGAAATGGTTACGAAAATGAAACTAATGGACTGAAATGGCAATTTTTAAACTAATGGACTGAAACCGTTATTTTTGACAAACCTCAGGGACGAAAACAGTAATTAACTCTTCTGTAAATAAAGTTTAATGAACCCGTATTTTCAATGTATTTGAAATCATAATTACTCGTTTGTTTTCGTAAATTATACGAAAACCTTTAAATAATAATAAGGGTGTTACATCTCATGATACGAAGAGTAATCCAGTCAGATGGTCGTCCGATCGGATTGCAATTCGTTCAATACTTAAACTTCAGATAAGAGTGTTTAAGTGTGGGGCCCAAGTGTGATCCGTTTGGATGACAATCCGTTCGGATAACCTATCCGTTCGGACAGCAGTCCGGTCGGACAACATTCCATTCCGATTGTTCCGTTCATCTTACACTTGGTTGTTTTGGTCGTTTTATCGAGACGTTGGGACAACGTGTTTACCAACAGAACCCCGTTTCGACCCAAGTGACCAGACCGACCAGGAATCACCCTAGTTCGGCCAGTTACCGGCTCAGGATGGTTGTTCTTCTTTAACCCGAAATCGGTGGTCTCGTGGGTAGAATCCAGACCTTGGACTAGTACAACACTATGGACGAGTAGGAGACTAGAACCGGGTCCGATTCTATCGGTTTTGAGTGTAATGAGAGTAAAAGAGTTGAAAGAAAGTTAGGAACCATCTTTCAATCCTTTTTCACCACTCTTGTGTCGAGATCTTTACAAGATCTTTGTGTTTGCGTGGAAATCGGTTAGTTCTCGGTTGTTCTTGGTGGATTAAAGTCAAAACATGAAGTTCTTGAAGGACTCGTGATGACGTCACCCTTGAACACCCGAAATCTAGTGATTTCACGGTTAAAAGTTAAGATTTAAAAGATAGAAAGGTGTAGGAGTGCGTGTAGATCAAGAAAGTACAAGATTCAGGACGAGATCTTACCTAGATTGAGAGAAATCGAAGAAAAGGTGGGGAGCACGAGTGGTTCGGACAGAGAGTTTCCAGAAATGGAAAGGATGACAATGACATGGGTATTTATAGGATTCCAAAAGAGGAAAGGGTTGTCCGATCGGATGGTTCACCGCCCGGATGACGATCCGGTCGGATGACATCCTGGTAGGATGACACCTGACCTGTGACATAGTGGCTATCTGGTCGGATGGCTATCCGGCCGGATGGCACTTGGCTCGATTGTTCGACGTGACGATTTATGGCGTTTCGATTTCGATTGCGAGCGGTTCGATACGATAGGGTTTCCTAGTCAAATTACTTTTAGTCCTAACTACTAATTAGTATAGTTCGATTGCGTTTCGAGTTTCGATTGAGTTCGATTGATTTCCACAACATATATATATATAATTAACCATGCACAGATAACACGTAAGGCACACACACACGTATAACAATAATTTAAATACGTAGCTCAGGTTGTGATTCGTTGTCGATTTGATTAGCATAGCTTGATTATCAGTTGATTAACTTTATCGCATTGTTACTTCCTATGGTTCACAGTCGTAAGTCGGTTAGATAGCGATTAACATACGTCGGTTATTGTCATTAACAACACTTACTCCACATAATACAATCAAAATAAAGAAATTTCTATAAATCAAATTCTTATTATCGGTCGTTGACTTTGACCTTGACTTGACTTTGACTTGTGATAACACGGGGTGTTACAGGTGGTGAGACGTTTCTATTTATATGATTTTTTTTTGCTCGTAGTTTAGGCGGGATATTATTTATAATAATAAATGCAATTAACAATTATCCGGATGTAAGACTTGGCGTTTATATATTATGGTGTTTTACGTTCGATGACGTTTTTGTAGCCTAAGACCTTAACCAAAACACAGAAAAAAACTACGCAGTGATAAAATTGGCGTTTTGTATTTACTTGACGTTTTATATTTCAATGGCGTTTTATGTAAGAAAGGATGTTTTACCTTTTTTACCCTTAATGAAGCGCGTCCACGTAATAAAATTTATGTTATTTACGAAAATGCCACCGCGCCAATCAAGTCCATAGATTGTTTTGATCAGACGATCCATAATCGTTCTCACTGTTCTCACACTTTTCACCGTTTTCCCTAAATCCTAACCATATATATATATATATATATATATGATTAGGTTCATGAGTGAACAACTTCTTGAGAGTGAACTAATCTTGGCCCTTGATAATTTTTTAGATTAAAAGGGTAAGATTGACATTAGCCAAGTACTTTTAAATAAAACCCCTTAATTTTCTCCTCTCTTAACTCTCTCTCTCTCTCTAAATTTTAATTATTTCTCTATTATTTTAATTATAAGAGAATGAAGAGCTAATGTTTTTTTAAATAAACTGTTAAGTTCCTTTTAAAATTAAATATTAAACTTAATTAAATTATGATTTTTAACATATGTGTATACATGTCAGTATATACAAGACTTATACACTTGCGTATTATTACATCTTGTTTCCACGAGTCGGTATAAACCAGATTTATACACTTATGTATTATTCAAGTAAATATGTGTATACGGGTCGGTATATACCAGACATATACACCTGTGTATTATTCAAGTACATAGTGTATACATGACGATATATACCAGACTTATACACTTGTGTATTACTACATATTGTTTCCACTATATATCTTTTTATCAAACATTGATCTAATACATATATGTATAGTCATATAGAGAATGTAATTAAATATTTTTAATTGTGTTCTAGATGAAACAATACTTGATAATGTTTGTATTTTTTTTAAATTATGAAATATTAAGTTAGGTAATATGTGAGAGAAAAAAATATAGAGAATGTAATTAAATATTCTTTTAACTAGCCTAAGATCCCGCGAGTTTCGCGGGTGGCTTAACACAAACATATAATATCTAATGACATTTAGATGAACTTTGTAATGAAAAAACTTTTCAATATAAACGTATAAACATTATACTTATACTGAACTAAAAAAATTAAAATATTACGGTACATAAACATCACAGATCAGTAAAAACTTCTTTGTAAACTACATTTGTCCTCTTTTATCTTCATCGTTAGCGCCTTTGCACAAACCACAAAAAAGATGCCCAGCAAGACGTTTTTAAGTTGGGCCGATACGTGCTTGATTTCCATCAGTGGCCCAACCCTTGTTTGAGCCTTCTCCATTAAACAGAGCCTGACCGAAGCTTTTAGACATTTTATCCTTAGACATTTTATCCTTTCCCACCCACTACAAAGCCAATAAGTAGTTATATAAGCGGGCACCCACCGCTGATTAAACCACTCGTAAACCAAGCCCAGCATCACCAGGCCCAAACGACAAAGGTAGGCCCTGGTCTTCACAATAAGAACCCTGTATTAAAAAGGGCATTTTTGAAAAAAAGAAAAAAAGTTAAGGGTGTTTAATGAACAAAAGTAAGACATTTTTTTAAAACGTTATACAGGACCCGAACTTAATTAAAAATCACCAGACTTTTTATATTAGTTCGTTTTGAGCAAAAAATAAACCAAATTACAACACCTTACCAAATTTGAAATCAAAGTTTTGAACTACATCTTGTTAAATATTGGTTAACCTTAAATTTAAGCTTAGATGGATTTCAGTTGAAAAAACCAAGACCAAACTCTACTAAAACTATTATGTGTAAATGATGTTATGCTTTTAATTTAAAGAACCCCAACTAAAAGGGCATGAACGCATAAAAAGCAACATATTTAATATAAGTTAGTAACGTATAAAATACTATCTGATGCATTCACTATTTGATCATAAGTTTCGGAAAATATACATAAAAGTGGTTCAGGTCGACCCAAAATGCGCAAAAAAAGATATAGGAGTAGAAAGTCTCACCTGAGCATAAAGTCCACTCCCATTGAAGCACAGCCCGAACCCCACCACACAGGTAATGAGTAGCAGGAACCATATGAATCGAGTCACAGGTTATATATCTAACCCATACTTGAGGCACTCAACATCTATGTTAGGAAATTTATGTTGATTTGTGTCTCGAGCTTTATGACTAATATCACATTTTCCCTACTAATTAAGCTCAAAGAGTTCACTATCTTCAGGTTGAAAAACAGCTCTCTTTAACCTCATAACTTAAAACTGTATCTCATTTGGAGAAAGCTCCAAATCCTTTTAGAATTTAGGAGATTAAATCATGTGTTGAGGATGATCACGAAAATGGTATTATTATAATATCTTAATATTTGAATAAAACAAATTATGAGGCTCTATGCATTAAAAATAGGCTTTGAGCCAATTTCAACCTATTTGACCCGTTCCCTTTTAGTTATTAGCATTTACCCTGTAGTATTTTGAATTTGCTCATTGTAGGTTCAATAACATCTAAAATGTGCTCCTCAACCACTTCATCAACATGTCTAAGAAATGATGAATCGTATTCTTCCTCTCATTCTATATCAGCAAATGTTGACACCAGGTGTCAATATCACACCTTTAGAGACAAATTTTGGATATCAATAAATAAATAACAAAGATCATACTCAGATTCTAACCAGAGTTGCAGCAATTACCTTTGCCAGATGGTGTAAATCCTCCTTGTGTACGCGTCAACTGCAATTGCACCAGCCTCAACAAAGAAGACATGAAGGGGTGTTTAAATTATACCTTGAGTGCCATGTCATCAATCCCCTTTGTCATTAAAACAACATTAGCTCCAGCCTTTAGAAGCTTCTCAGTGAATTTAAATCGCCTTGTCTAAACAAACATAGGCCCGAAAATCATCAAAGATGAACTTCAGTATGTTTTTTCTAACATAAGCTGCAACATCTGTTCCACCAAGCTCATCAAAAATCTGTTAATATAAATTTTAACTATTAATGAGAGGAATTTATGATTCAACTATCATTAAGCATGAATATATAATAACCCATTTTCAACATATTAATGAGAAATTTTGTTGTCACACAAACAATCTTTAAAGCATTTTTTTAATCCAGATGACATGCCAATTGGGTACCTTGGGGCTCAAATCTGCTTTTGTAACTTTAAAACATCCCTTCTGCTGGACCACAGCTCCTCATACATTTTCTACTATACCACGCCATGAGATGTTAAAAAAACAGATAACAAAAGAAAAAGAGACCTATTTATATCACTGGTCAACTTACAGGTAAAAAAGTGCTCATATTTTTTTTTTCCGAAAGATATACCAGACCAGCATAACAAATTAATAAAACATCTATCCTAGAAGCAGCTGCAACAGAAAAAATGTTAAAAGTGTCACTTCATTAATAAATGTACAGACTAAAGATTTTCAGGAAATAAAAAAATCAACCTGAAGATGAGATATATCACACTAATGCTCCACCGGACACAAACTTCTGCATCTTTTACATCCAAATCTTTGTAAAACGATGCCATGACAAATCCAAAAAAAAAAATTTGCTGGGAAAAAAAAAACCAGTAAGAACTGATACAAATCAGGCTTTATAAGCTTTAACAAAAACCACAAAATTCGGATTTCCGCACAACATAAACAACAAAATAGATGAAATCGCAGTACACATAAACAAATCTCATCTAAGAAATACAAATAGACGATTCCATAGAAAAATTATAATAAACACAGAATATGTTCATTGAACCTATTAAGTCCCTAAAATCATTAAATCCTCAATTGAAAAACCCAATTGTAAAATTGAAATTGTAATGCACATATCTAAACTCACCTGAATAGAAATCCTCTTTAAAAAATGCCTCAAAACCCTAAACTCGAAATAGACGTGACGGAGTGTGAACGAAATGGATCAGAAATCTGGAGCCAATTTTTAGAATTGAAGAAATCATTGAGGGCTTCATCGTCATCTCTGTTATCATCAACCATCATCACCAGTTGCGGAGGAAACCTAGATGACCGGAATCTTTTGAGAGAAGAATCGCCGACAACGTGAAATATATAATCTGACCTAGGGTTTTTGATTTTAAATCTGGTGGCCACAGAGGATGAAATAAAAATGGGGAAAAGAGAGAGAGGGCGGTGTGAAGAAACGTATGCGAGACGGAGAAGGTTGAATGAGTTTGGCGCTTAAAGGGAATTAGGAGATGGTGTAAGATTGCCACGTGTCAATAAAAGGATTAAGATAATGCCAAGTGGCACCAAAATGTTTTGTTTTAATATACATTATAGATTGGAATGAGAAATCATGAGAGAGAAAAAATCAATTAATTAAATGAAGATAGAAATATACAATTATACCCTTGTGTCTATTAAAATACATTAAAGTTACAAAACATAATTACAATCTTGCCATTAAAGAAAAAATCTAGATCTACAAAATCAATGGTCAGGATAAGTTAATTTTGTTCACAAATAAATCATTGTTCACTCATGAACCATACCCTATATATATATAGGGTTAGGTTAACGTACAAATGCCCTTATCGTACAATATGTACGCGCTAATCTCAACCGTCAGATCTTCATCCCATGTTGAAATTGCATGTTGGTTTTTTGTAACAATTTCGCATGTTGGTTTTTTAACATGCGATTTCATCAAAATTACCAACATGCGAAATTGTTACAAAAACCAACATGCGATTTCATAAAAATTATCACATGCGATTTCATCTATGCACATACGAAATTGTTACAAAATTATCGCAGGATCTACTTGAATACCTTCATGATTCACCACATGACCTAGAAATTGCACTTCTGGCAGCCAAAATTTACACTTCGAGAATTTGACGTAAAGCTTCTCTTTTCTTAACAAAGTTAAGAGTGCATGCAAGTGCTGACAATGTTCTTCCTGACTTTCGGAATAAATAAATATATCATCAATGAAGACAATTACAAATTTATCCAAGTACGGTTTACAGATCCTATTCATCATGTCCATGAATGCTGCAGGTGCATTCGTTAATCCGAAGGGCATGACTGTAAACTCGAAATGACCATACCTAGTTCTGAAGGCAGTTTTAGGTATGTCTTCCTTTTGTACTTTCAATTGATGATATCCGGAACGTAAGTCAATCTTAGAAAAATATCTATCTCCCTGGAATTGATCGAATAGATCATCAATTCTAGGTAATGGGTATCGATTCTTAATTGTAACCTTATTTAATTCCCTATAATTAATACACTTTCTCATCGAACCATCCTTTTTCTTAATAAACAACACTGGTGCCCCCCACGGGGATAAACGAGTTTGTATGAAACCTTTACTTAATAATTCATCTAATTGCTTTTTCAGTTTTAATATTTCTGTGGGTGCTAACTGATAAGGTGTCTTGGTTATTGGTATAGTTCCTGGAATTAGATGAATCCAAAATTCTACCTCCCTATCTGGTGGTAACCCTGGTAACTCTTCTGGGAATACATCTGGGTATTCTGAAACTACAGAAATTTCCTTAAGTTCTTTATTTTTAATGATTTACTGAAATCATATATACTATTCCTTGCTTTCGTTCATAATTAGCAACTTTCATTACTGATATGAACTTTATGGGTTTACATGGCTTATCTCCTGTAATCATTATTACTTCTCCAGTGGGTGCACAAATTTATATGGAATTCCTATCACAGATAATTCGAGCATAATTGTTTACTAATCAATCTATTCCTAACATAACATCGAATTCAACTAATTTCATAGATAATAGGATTGCAGAAAATTTATGACTTAAAAGTTCTATTTCTACGTTTTGCAGAACCTTATTTATTTTAACTGAATTCCCATCTGTCGTTTCTACAGTAAAAATTTGCCTAATGCTGGTTAAAAGTAAATTAAGAGTTTGGAAGAATGAAGTATTTATAAACCTTTGGTTTGCACCAGAGTCAAATAATACTTTTGTGTAAACGTTGTGAACTAAGAACGTACCGGCTATCACATCTGGAATGAGCTCTGCTTCCTGAGCAGTCAGTTGGAAGGCTCTTACATTCCTTTTTGCTCCTTCTGCAGGTTTGGCTTTATTGTCAGATGGTTTGTTCAGTTTTGGACAATCTGGCCTAAGATGTCCAGCTTCTCCACAGTTGTAGCAGACTGAAAATTTCTTCCTCCTGCAGTCTTCTTCTTGATGCCCTGGAATTTTGCAAAAATTGCAATATCCTTTGCATCTTCCAAAATGCTTCCTTTTGCAAGAATTGCAGAATGAACTAATGGAAGATTGCCCATTCCCTCCTTTCTTGAAATTGTTATGGTTACCCGGACGGAATCCTTGGGTAATCTTTTGGGCTACTTCCTTCCTTCTATTTTCTTCTCTTGTCCGTACTAGTTCGTCAGTCAGAGTATTGGCTAATTCCACCGCATCATCAATCGTGCGAGGTTTCGCAGCCTTGACGATATTACGGATTTCGGAAATCAATCCCCAAATATAACGAGAAATAAGTACCGGCTCTGGCGAAGCCAGGGTTGGTACCACTCGAGCATACTCGAAGAATGACAAAGTATACCCTCGACAATCTACATCCACCATCCGGTGGGTTAGAAACTTATTTGCCATTTGATCTTTTTCATATTCGGGACAGAATTTTCTTTCTACAAAGCTCTTAAATTCTTCCCAGTTTATAGCATATGCCATCCTTCTTCCTTTTGCTTGTAACACTGTATTCCACCATTCTAGTGCCACTTCTTTGAAAAGGTTTGACGCATACATGACCTGATCATCCTGAGCACATTTACTTATGGCAATTACTGCCTCGGTTTTCTCTAACCAACGCAGTGCCGCAGTAGCTCCTTCATTGCCTGCAAACTCAGTGGGTTTACAAGCAATAAATTCTTTGTAAGTGCAACCAGGTGTTGCAGCTTTCATTTTCTTAGGGAGCGGAGCTTGCCGTGGTTCATTATCATGATTAACATGATCATTGCCTCCGTTTATGCTATTACTGAAGTTATCTTCAGAAATACGTTTGCTAGAAACTCTATTTGTTGCGGTTCGATTGGATTTTTAACAGCAGCACCGATTGCTGGAATAGCGTTGGCTATCCCTTGAGCAACTATTGCTGGAATAGCGTTGGCTATCCCTTGAGCAACTATATTTTCTATATCCTGTCTAGTCATAAATTGATCCCCCGGTTGTTGCTCAGATTGATTAACTTCATTAACTGGTTCATTATTAGCGTTTTCCATCTGATATCTAATTTATAGATAAATAATTAGTATAAAGAAATAATCCAATGTCACAATTAATTGCACATAATCATCTAAACGAATATACAAACAAAATTGTAAATTTTCTAAAATTTTATTTGTTTTATAGATTATATCATGCTTCTATATACAACCGTTTTATTATTTATTTTTGCACATACTGATTTTATTTATTACTATTACACAATCACAGTTTAATAAATCCCCTATCCTTTGTCAGATGATATTCTAGTGACGGCGTTCCCTCTCATTGTATTTCCAGGAGATCTGTCCCCCAATCTCTTGGATCCTATTCCCAGCATCCATTAGTTCTTCGTCAAAGTGGTGGAGTTCAGCCATTTTATCGTTACTCATTGGTGGATTTGGTAAAGGTTCTGGATTGAACTGAGGAATAAGCTTATAGGGATTGTTTTGTAACTGTATTTCATTAGTCAACCATTCGTCTATTTGCGAGTGGATTGAAGGGTTTGGAATAGCTGGTTCTAAGTTTATTGGTAGTTGTGTTTCAAGAGAATGAATAAAAACATTTTCATTAACAGGCTTAATGGTATTATAGTTTGCCATTATAAAATCTAGCTCCTCCTGAGATGGTAACTCCTCAATTTGCCTAGAGCTTTCCCCAATTTCCATTTTCTTAGGCTTGGGTTTCTCGAGAGGTGAAGTGTTGAATTCTAGGGGTTCTTCTATGTCTGGTATATACATATTGAAATCTCTGGAAACCTCTATTCTTACCGGATAGAGATTTAAATTCTGAAGGGCGTCAGACAAGTCACTCATGCTGTTTAACAAAATACACACAATTACTAAGTTAAAAATCATAACAAAATTTTATAGAAAAACTTTTAAATAGTATTTCATACTGGTTAACTACCAATACAACTGAAACTTAAGTTTTATTTGTAAATTTATTTATTCACTGAATCAGGTTTCTGGCTTATATTTAATAAGGATGCTAAAACTTGAATCAAAATATTTAAAGATTTGTATTTACTACTACAGTGGTTAGCATATAAAGATCTGCCCATACTATACACAATTAGTCAGATAATAAAACATATAATCACAAAATAGCAATAAAAATTAAGTATTTTCGAAATACTTAATTGGCTTAAATCAGTGGCTCGATTAGTGGCTCTGATACCACCTTTTTCTGTCACGGCCCCGACCCGGTTTGACCCGTTTCAGGAGCCGCGGGACAGAAATCCCGTGGTATTTAATTAATTGAGTTTAACAGCGGAAGTTTTCATCAGGATCTTTTTAAAACTGAAATATTTCCAGATTATTTTATTTCACAACGCGGAAGAAAACCCCGGTAATTTACAATCATTTGATTTCACGAAGAAATCTTTTATTTTACAAAACATGTTTCTTTATTTTATCCTGAGCCACTTTCTTAAGCTTGTAGTGCTTCACGGCACTTTTCCTGGATCATAACAGATCACCTGAAACATGTTTGAAAAAGGTTTTGTCAGCGGGAAATACTGAGTGAATCATTCTATTTACATAAAATGATGCATAGTTATCAATTACAGCATAAGAGCGATTACAATGGCTTCTATCTTATTTTTTTTTATGGTGACGATGGTCATACCACTATTAGATCAATGAACCTAAATAGTGATGATTATCCCTAGTAGGTCAATGAACCTAACTGGGAGAAAATTAGTAATGTGCACAATACCCCACTAGCCAGTGATTCAAGATATCCATGACTTAGTCCCTGTAATTATAACTCTTGAAAATAATTTGAGGTATTGTAAAATAGTTGATAAAAAGAGAATGACTCACCTTGCAGATTTAGTTTGAGCAGAGTTTAGCCTACTGATTAGCCTTTTTAACCTAAATTTAATAACAGGCACACAATTCTGGGTTAGTAATCAATACAGCATTTACGATAACTCACGAGATCAACCCTCACAACGAATGACAAAGTGCTATGCTTAAACATCCATCGAATTAACGACTAATGAAAAAGCATCACCCTAATGTGGGCAGCACTTAAACATCCATTGAGTACATTGATCGATCGGAAAATGAATCGTAATAGCGATCGAGTTAATACCCTGATTGCGGCGTCGATTAGTGATCCGTGTGTGTTAATTGTGGTAAACAGAGCTTATCTCAGTGTATATTTCGAAGTTTTACATCGTTCAAGCGCCCAATTTCAAGTCCCATACAACCCTATTTATACATGGAAAAGCGCGCCCTCGCGTGGCGCGAGGGTCCTTCACGTGGCGCGAGGGGTCAGGTTCTAGGGTAGGGTAGGCACGTGTTCAACTAGCTCAGGTGAGTCGATAATTCGTTCAAATTCAATTTCCACGTAAAACTGTTAAGATAATACCAACTAGGGTTTACCCCCCCCCCCCCCTGAGTTTTAGGGGCTCTGATCCTGAATCCGATTGTTCTGAAAATTTTAGGGTTTGTGCAGAATCACTTGGGTTTCTCAATTAGGGTTTCCTATTGGTCAAATTAATTTAATAAATATGACTTTTGATGAGAGTTGTTACAAAATCCCATGAATGAAGCTCCGGATAATGAGAAAGTTTTATAATTATAATGTTCATGTGAGTTTTGAGTATAAATAAATGAGTTTGTTTGATAAAAACATGAACGGGTCAAATAATTCATAAGGAATATTAAGCCGAAAACTTATAAGTTAAGAATTTTCTTAATCCAGACGTGGGATTTTGAGTCCATATGAAAGAGGACCAAATTTCGATCATGTAGGAAGAAACGAGAGGTTAAACGGGTAAACGGGTTAAAAGTTATGAAAGTTTTAGTATGCAAGAACGAAGAAAATAAAGCAGCAGAAAAATGAAGATTCGGGGTGCCATCGCCGACGCCCAAAGGGGCCGTCGCTGATGGAACGTGTATGCTAACTTTTGGCCGATGGCTTAACCTGCTGTCTACGGAGAATTTCAAGAGACGGAGGTGCGTCGCCGACGGCCCTTATGGGCATCGGCGACAGTGCTTGGGATGTGTGTTTTGCTGTTTTCTTCCATTCTTGATCCCGGTTGAGCCAGTTCGCGTCCCGGTGCTCCGTTAAGCTCCCGAATAGGCCGAAATTAAATTCTGATGCATTTTCGATAAAGGACTTTTGTCCAAAATAAAAAAAAAAATTCCAAGCTGACCTGGCAGCTCGACCCCAGCCAGGGGCTCTACCCCTTAGACCCCGCTTCTCTCGGGGACGCTGCCCCCGAACCCCCGTTAGTCCCGATGAAATGTATGCATGTATAAAGTTATGTATGAATGTATGCATGTATGAAGTTACGCATGAATGTATGCACGCATGAAGTTATGTATGAATGTACCCACGTATGTAGGGATGTAGGAATGTATGTACGTATGAAGACGCTTACGTAAGTAAGTACGAAGGTATGTATGAGTGTATGCGTATATGTAGAGATGTAGTAACATTTGTACGTATGTAGATATGTATGTAAGTATGTATGAAAGTATGCATGTACGCATGATTTAGATACGTTATAGCATTAACGTTATTAATAGTGTGCCTCTAAAATGAAATGTAATACAGGTACATTATTGAAATCTCACCAGGGAATGAATACGCAAATAAAATGGTTACATTTAAAGTGATAACGGAATGTAAAGTATATGTGGATGAACCTTGTAAGGGTTTTATGAGTATGAATATGTTATCGTATTTAAAATGTTGAAGTGTTATAAACATTGTATGAAAGTTTATGGCCATTATTTATATAAATGCGAAGGTTCTTATAGATTCTCGATTATGTAAGCTTAGGTCTTACAAGTTATATTATTTGGTCCATGTACTGTATAATGTTAATGCAAATCGGGAATTCGTAAAAAATAATTATGGGTGAATAAACACCAAGTTGAACGAAAGTATGAAAGGAAATGTGATAACCGTTAGTGTTATGGATGAGAATGATGAAATCCTTGGCTGATGAAAGTATGTAGATGTGTATGTAAGCATGTATGAAGGTACGTATGAGTGTGTGCATTATATAACGATAAGTAAGTATGTAAGCATGTACGTATAGACGTGTTTATGTTTGCAAGTATGTTTTCGGGTGTATGTAAATAGATATGAGTGTACATATATGAACGTATGTACGTATATATGAAATGGGATTGAATGTGCACAAAGGAATAAAGCTGGTATGTATGAATATACGTGTGAATGAACGTATGCACGAAGTAGGGATTTTCGCCCATTAATGGACGAGGCATGTATGTATGTATGTATGTATGTATGTATGTATGTATGTATGTATGTATGTATGTATGTATGTATGTATAAATGTATTCATGTAGGTATGTATGTATGTATGTATGAACATACGTGTTGATGTACGTATATGAGTATACATAGTAGCATGTAACGGTAACAAACGTAGAACGAAGTTTAACTCCCGAGTTAAGCATGAATAAGTGAGTTTGATATAGTAGTTTGGTTCCAGTAGTAAAACTATAAGCAAAAGTTTACGATATACTTATGATCATATCCTAACCCATTATGTGGCTAAGAAGTAATTAGGAAGAATGTTAATAATGGACTGTTGTAATGAGTATTTGTGCGACAAAAGTAAGAGTGGCATGTCCAACATGATTTATGAATAAAAGTAGATATAATCGAGTCGCTATGATCAATGAATGCATGGAAGTATTATGCTTGATTTAAGAAAGTAAGGATAAGACGTCCGGTTATATTAGTTCATTAATGAGACCTTATTATGAGGTATGAGTGAATTCGTGCCATGGTATGTATTTTGAATGGAATGAATGAATAAACATGTAGTGATGATCATCACTAAGGAGCTAACATGAGGCAAGAATTCGAAATCCAAAGATATATGAATATATTTTAGAAGTGTGCTATATAGAAGGACTGGTAGTAACCGGTAAGCAAAGATTTATGACCCCGTGGATATGAGCAAGGTTTCGGGGACGAAACCTCTTTTAAGGGGGGTAGACTTGTAACACCCCAAAAACGGGTTTGGTAATTTAAACCCGGTTACTATTAAGAAACGGGTAAGGTACCGTTAATGATAAAAGTTAACATGTAAATGAAGATTAACTAGGAATAATTAACCTAGTTGATTATTGGTATCGTTAGTAGTAAACGAAGAGTTGTAGCCTTATTTAATTAAAACGAAACATGAGGGACCAAAGTGGGATAACTTGAAAGTTGTTTTATTAAATGAAAATATCACACACACACACACACACACACACACACACACACACTTCGTGTGTGTTCTGTACGTGATCAGGGGAAGGCTCTAGAGAGCCAAACCCTAGTTCATCATATATCATCCAATTGAAGGATGAATCGAGGCTCAAATTCAAGAAGGAACATGAATTAACGATCACCCAAGCTAGGGGATCATAAGGTATGTTGAATTTTGATGTTTAATGAAGTTGAGAAATCTTGATGAACATCACAAGTAGTGATTTATGTATGAATCGTAGAGGTTATGGCCAAATTGGCAATGTATGCTTGCTTAGGAACGAACCCTAAGTGAAGATTTTGAGTAAATTGCTATAAATTGAGTGTTTTGATGAATTACTACACCTAGCTAAGTGGGTTTATGTTTAATCCATAAAAGGGTATGAAATTGATTGTGAATATGTGTAGTATGTGATGTGTACATGTATATAGATTGAGTATGGTATATAATTTGTATGATGATTACTTGTATTGATGAATGAAAGTGATAATTAGGAAGAAAAGCATGAAATACTTGTACATCATGCTTAGAAAGTAGTACGCACACCAAGTGTTTGATGAAATGTCTAAAAGACAATAATAAGTGATATTGTATGCAGGTAATGGGTAAACAGATATAGTACATGTGAAGATTATGTAGGGATGATGTTGAGTATGCTTTATGCTTGTTTGAATGGATTAATGATGTTGAGTATGCTTTATGTAGGTCATATGTGAGATGTGAATTTGATATGGTTATTCATATGTATAAGCATATATGCTAATAAGAATGTGAATGTAATGACATGAATGTATAGGAATCATGTCAAGATGGTTGAGAGTGTGGAAGGCTAACGGGCTAAGAAGACTCAAGTAAGCGAACGCAAATGCGGACGCGCAAGGTAAGTGTATTCCGGACTTACCCTTTAGTTTCTAAAATGTATTGTAGTATGACGATTATCATGAGTCATGTAAGAAAGTATGAATCAATGGAAGTATTAAGGTAAGTTTGGCGAAATGAGTCGAAAAGTGGTTAAGGGAAGAGTTTCTAACAAGTGCGGGTAAGAGGGAACTTACAATTTGGTATCATGTATTAAGAGAAGATAAGTAGTTACAAATGTGGATATGGGTTTGATTGTATGTAAGTAGTTGAAACTAGTAGGAGAGTATGACTATGAATGCGTAAGATGTAGATTGTAAGTATGTGCGTACGGATAGAAAAGTATGCATGAATGGATTGGTATTTAGCTAAATGCATGGACGAATTGTTATGTGTATATGTGAACCTATATATATGAATGAAGTCTAACGATGCTAATCGATTTTCTATTAAGAGTGTAATGGAAGTGCAGGAATACTAATAATGGAAATAAAGATTCGGTATTGAAGTCCGATGAATGTGTTCGAATGGACGGGTTAATGGATTTACATAAGTGAGATCAAGAGATGTTGACGCTTGAATATACATGTTTTAAAATTTATGTATGATGTCACCGGTTGCTAACAATGTGATTGTATGTGGTGACTGCAGGTTATACAGGTTTATGGATTTCTCATCATTGAGTGTATACGGTCGAAGATTGAGTTAAGACATGGAATGTACGTGTGGGTGCATGGTTACGTAATTTAGTATAAGTATGACAGGTCTTAATTAAATTATAGAAGGGATTAAAGTATTTAAGGTGAAAGAATGAATATAATGAAAGAAATTTTAAATATGCATTTTTTGCTGCGTTAAATTTGGTTAAAACTTGTTAGGGTGTTACAATTAACTAAGTCTCGTTGCTAACTTTCGATCTTTTCTAACAATTCACCCATTTCTAAGTACCAATTACCATGCGACACTATTGCTCATTTGCCAACTGTTCAAGGTCTTAGGTAATTGGTTATAGATGACTTATTTGATTAACTTGGTCAAAATTTATGTTCTTAGTTGGTTTTAATAGTTTATACTAATGTCCGTTTCGAACACACTAATATGATCTTATAAAGTTCAAGTTACCTCTTTGGTTATGATGATAGCCCCTAAACCGTTAGTAACGGTTCGGTTTGCTTCGATTTCAAATTTCAACGGGCCAGTTTTAGTTTTAAAAGGTAAAAAACCGTTACTAATTATTTGACTCATGGTTTGACATAAAAACTGTTCTAACCACAGACTGTGAATACCCATAATGATTAAATAAAAACTCGGCTAACAATATTACAATAAAACAGATAAATTTATTCATAAAACACAAGGAATATCACATTCTTAGAAGAAAACAAATTTGATAAAGAGTCCTTGTGCAATCTCCCAAATTTTATGTGGCCACGGAAAATTAATATATAACCAAGACGACTGCTATTTCTAATTTTTCAAATGGTACTAAATGGTTAAAATAATAACCTGTGACTACTTTTTCCTCCATTATTACTACTCGAAAATAACAAAAAGTAGAAAAATTTTGTTTGTTTTGCCACTAAGACCAAGCGATATGGGGCCGGCTTATGCCCGGCGCCGGTCCTCCACACCGCCCCGCTCGCCCCGTCTTGTGATAACCGGCTCCCTTACGACGATGATGACGGGCCATTGTTTTTGAAAATATAGCAGTTGAACGGCTATAACATTTAATAAAAAAATTCTCTTTTTCTATAAAACCATCTCATTTTATACCATTTTTCACCATTTTCTCCCTACTTTCAACCCAAAATACTCTCATTTTTATACTATTCTTTTATAAAAAAATATATTTTCATCCACAATGGCATCTAATTCTTGGTGGTCCTCGTCTTCTTCGGACGAAGAGGAGATGTTTTCCGCAAACGTTGTGGTAAAGGAGGCGAAGATTATTATGGAGGAGGAAGAGGAAGAGGAAGACGAAGCGACTGAAAGCATTATTACAAGACGAATACGGATTAACAGAGACCGCCAAGGTTTGTCATTAATAAATTTTATTATCCTTATTCCTTATTTCCTCGTATTTATATATTTTTTTACGACAGAAGCGCACGAGAAATTGGTGAACGATTATTTTTCGGATGCACCCCTTTACAATGCCGACATTTTCAGACGAAGGTTCTGAATGAGTCGCCGGTTATTCACACGGATTGCTGATGATTTGGCGGGGCTAGACCCATTTTCCACGCAACGACCCGATGCTTGGAATTATGAAGGGTTCACCACGTTACAAAAGTGTACTGCGGCCATTCGCCAACTGGCGTACGGGACAGTGGCCGACGCTTTGGACGAGTACTTACAGATGTCGGCAAGAACTACGCGGGAATGTTTGTATCGGTTTTGCCATAATGTGGTGAAACTGTATAGCAAACAATATTTGCGGAAACCAAACGCGTATGATGTTCAACAGTTGTACCAAGCTCATGAAGCACGACACGGGTTTCTGGGAATGCTTGGTAGCATTGATTGTATGCATTGGGCGTGGCATAAATGCCAGATTGCGTGGCGAGGCCAATATACGCGAGGTGATCGCGACCATCCAACCTTAATACTTGAAGCCGTGGCGTCACAAGATTTGTGGATCTGGAATTCTTTCTTTGGTTTCCCTGGTTCACTCAAAGACCTCAACGTGCTATACCAATCGGCGATCTTTAGCGATGTCGTTAATGGAACCAGTCCGGACACCCGTTTTACAGTTTCTGGGGTTGAGTATAGACGCGGGTATTATCTTGCTGACGGAATATATCCGTCTTGGTCTACAATTGTCAAGACTATTCCATTTCCAGAGTACGAAAAAAGGAAAAAATTCGTCAAGCGTTAAGAAGCTGCAAGAAAAGACATCGAACGTTGTTTTGGTGTTTTACAAGAAAAATGGGCCATCATTCAACAACCGGCACGTGCGTTCACACCGAAGAGGTTGCGCCTTTGTATGTACGCTTGCATTTTGCTCCATAACATGACTATTGAAGACGAAGGTCGGGCGATTTGTGAGTATGATTAGAATGCATCTTACGAGAATACTGTCCCGGTAGATCCGACGCAACAGGATTTAAACTCGTTCGCGCTAACCAACGACTACACGCATGCAAACCTTCAACAGGACTTGGTAGAACATATATGGAACAACGCAAACGACGGGGACGGTGATGAAGACGAAGACGAGTAGTGTAGTTTTTTAAAATTTTTAAATGTTGTCTTTTTTTTTATAAATTTTAGGTAGTGTAATTTTTTTAGGTTATGTAATTTTTATTTATGTTATGTAATGGATTTTATTATCTTCTTTTATGTCTTATTTTTAAATTTTGAATTGTTTTTATAAAGTTAAACAAATAAAAAAGTTAAACATTAAACAATAAAAGTTAAACAAATAAATAAATTAAACAATAAAAAATTATATGGGTAGCCCCATCATCCACCCCCTCAAAAATGAAGGAGACCCATCCTCCATGGGATGGTGATGTGGCGCCTACATGGCGGCCCATCCTCATGGGGATGAGCCTCCCCATCCCCACTAGTCTAGCTAACATGATAATTTCCTTTATATATTGTCGTTATACACTGCGGTTGAAGAACATGCATCTTATATTTATATGTTAAATTTCTATCGGAAGTATTTAGGATTTTATCCTAACGGGTTTCTTTTAGTAAATTTTCACTAATTTTTTATAAATTCTATAAGATCTCATTATTATTTTTTTTCATTTTTTCTAAGCGCACTGAGTTCCTGGTAAGTCACAAAGGAAAATTTTTGATTGACAAACCCAACATAGGTTCTCCATCCACACGTAAGATTTCTGGAATCTCGGTATATTGTGAGACTGCATTTTCCATGGTTCACTCTTAAAAGCATAATTCTTAATTATTTAAACCCCACAAACTCTAAAAAAGCCTAGGATTGACAAACCCAACATAGGTTCTCCATCCATACTTACCATTTTTTTTCCTCCTCTTTAGGCATTATTCTAGAAATGTTCCTCCATTTTCATGCCCTTATAATGCCCATTACGAGTGGTATTATGATATTACCTGTTTATTACATACCCAACAAGTACTGGTCTTTTGGTTTATTTATTAGTTCGTGTGTGACAAAAATACCACATTTGTAGTACTACTAGAAAACGGACGATGAAAAAAATATCAGTAGACTTATCACTGATTACCTACAAATAAATCAAACCATAAATGGAATTATAAAATACATTTTTTTATATTAGTGTGGTCTAGCATACTTATATTAATTGTAATATTAGTAATAGTATATGTTGCCATTCTTGGTAAGATGTCTTATTACAATAACCAGATATATTGTTTGACTTTGTGAATGCCAATTTATTGTTTGCGACCATAATTATTTCAACTAGTTAACGAAATTGTTTGATTTATATTCGTTATACTTTAAAAAAGTCTATAAATAAACTTATCATCTTTTACATTGGTAAACTGTAGTATAGACACAATTGCTTCACAAGATATATTCTACAATACTACAAGAATTTGGACCTGTAGCGAGTAATGTAAGATTAAATATATTGTTATGTTGTATTTAATCTAGTAGCCATTATAATCATTTACATAGATCAAAATATATAACGACCTATTAAATAATTAGTTGGTAATTGTTGATGGACCATATTACCCTTATTAACTAATTAGGTTTCCTCTTTGGTACATATATAAGGAGATAATTAGAGGGTTAAAAGGTTAGGCACTAATCACAATAACATCATCATGAAATCGTCCCCCTCTCTCCATAACCAAATATCCTTTTCGGTTTATCATCACCATCATTAGTTTGCACCATAAGAAGGAACCAGATCAAACTGACAATCATGTCAAACCTTATTGCTGTGTTAACATCTAGATTCTCTGCTGACCTGTCTGCAATCAAAGGTATGTTATTCATGTTTTCCATTATGTCTAAAACAGAACTGATCAACATGTGGTATCAGAGCATATGTTGATAAATCAATTCTGTTTTCGTATCCATTATTCTGGGATTGAAATCTGAAAAACGGAATTTTGAAAAACTTAATAAAATTCTCAGCCTGTTTCGAGATATTTGGTCTCGAAATCACTGTTTCAGGAAAGAATGTTTTATAATTGTCTCGAAATCAAATGGTAACCTTAATGTTCCGAAATCTATTATAAAACCTTAATATTCAGGTTTCGGGTTCCATAAATTTGGTTTTAATTTTTTAGGGTTCATCATGTTTTCTTAGGAAAATTCAAAAATTCCTTTATGTTTTAATATATGATTTAGACTATTGAGTGTTTTTTCCTGTTTTGATCCAATTTTTATCTTCTAAGTTTTTGAAAACTGTTAATTGATAAACAGATTATAATTTTTGAAATATCCTGATAAAATTAGATCATCATTAAAACAGGAAACCATATCTCGTAATCCCTAAAAATTTGAATTTTCAATTATATCTCCATTAACAGCTGTTGATGAGTAGGTTTTGAGACTTGGAGAATAAGTTTCGAGATTAGGTGGTTTCGACTAAGGTTCTGACTGAGATTTCTACTCGAAATCTCACTAAAATATGAGGAGAACTAAGATTGCAACTGGGATTGCGACTGAGATTTCGACTCACAATCAGGTTGTTGCGACTGGAAACCTAGTAATGAAGTCAAAATCTCTTTAAGGCTTTAATCTTCATCACTTGAAACCTCGAGGTTCGAGTGAGGTTGCGACTGCCATTAGTGACTCGCAATCAGGTTTTTGCGATTCATGGCATGAGTGACTCGCAATCAGGTTGTTGCGACTCGAAACCTTATAATGAGTCGAAATCTTACTCGAAACCGGACTCGAGATCTCACTCGAAATCTCAAGTTAAGTTAAGATTTCATAACTGAGTCGAGATCCCACTCGAAATCTAAGTTGAACTCGAAATCTCATTAATTTATCAACTGTTATTAAATAATTGGTTTTTTTGTAAATACTTAGTTAATTAATTAGAATCAAGTAATGTTTTACAAAACCGAAGTAGCTTAACTTGAATGAGCTTCTGATGTATCATTTCTGGCCAAAGCTGATTTAGTACATCTATTTATCATTCAAGTATCACGAAAGCTATGTTAAATATGCATTACAAACGTGAATATCTTATTTCTAGCCAAAGCTGATTTAATTCATTTATGTCTAGCATACCTAACAAGTGCATAACTAAAATGATTGTCTCATTTCTGGCCAAAGCTGATTTGTCACGACTACTTTGCACACATGCTTAAATGATTGAACTTCTGGCCAAAGCTGATTTATCTTCGTTTAAGTAGAATTTTAACTAAGTCTATTATTTTGAAATTAGTAATAGACATATCACAACTTCTTCATATAATGCTCCTCATATTAATGATCATTCATTAATCTTATAATCATTTTGCCTGCCTTATTTTTTAAGTACCCATAACTTTAATCACTATATTTTTCTTCTATAAATCTATATCTCATCCACTCTAATTCCTAAACCTAATATGTTTTGCTGTACTTAAAGTTTATACAAGATTAGCTCTTAAATTAAATCATTGATTATCCCTTAAGACACAATAATCCTACTGCTCTCTTCTGATAAAAGTACTACAGAAGAAAAGTAGAGCATGATGAATAGGAAAAATCAAACATGATGTCTCTTATGATAATCAAGAACCCTCTAACATTAATGCTATCACTAAAGTTGCTCCAGATTAAGTTTTTCCTAAGACTGATCTATTATCTATGGAATAATCACAAGAACTCCTAAAATGCATGCCTTTATTTAAAATTCTAAGCTATAAGGTAAAGTGGTATATGTGAATACATTATAATGTACAACACCATGACCCATAAAATTAAGGGCTTACACATGGAAATAAGTACATTTTCCAGTACATTACATACTAAGATTTTCACTTTTACAATTTGATGCCTTATAAATCAACTATAACACTCAAAAGTGCCAAAGGAAAACGAGTGTGTTGATAAGGAACATATGTACAAAGAAATAAATGTTTGAAACTGGAAAATAAGATGTTATTCACCTTACAACCACTGAAACATTAAAAGAGGATAGTTTTAAGATCCATAGTCAAAATACAAGTACAAAATTCCAACTCTAAAGTTCTTCAAGTGAGAATTTCACTGCATAATTATGCCATTAGACTAGGCATAAGCAACGAGGCTATCCATTATTCAAAAGAATAGTTGGATAAGTTAATTAGGTAGTCACTTACTAATGATATTCAAGTCTGGTAATTTTAATATTCTAATTAACACATGATTAGTTGACTCTAGTTCTAAACATTTCCTTACCAGAACTCAACAAATAACTAACATGAGAGTTAGTGACAAAATTAAATGTTAAGGCTGTAAGAACCATAATAAGCAGTCTTCTAACAAAGCTTTTCGATACCTTACATATTCTGAAAATTAATCAGAATACAATATCAATACTTAGGCTATGTTATGACGGTTATGAGGTTTGCATAGTCAACATAAAGTCACACTTACCTTAAAATCTTATATTATTTGTTCTCAATATCTGGATAGAAACATTACTAAGATGAAACTAGATGATACCTTACACTTTCACAACTTTTGTTATCATGCAAATGAGAATTTGACAAAAAGGAAAATGAGAACTATAGATTTCATCCATTATAACCGAAATTCATGAGAAATTGTGACATGGTTAATGAGGATGATTTTTTTCATCTAATCTCATTCTAAGTGATTTTAAATCATGATGTTAAAGCCCTAAAATATGACTTGGCTTAAGGAATAAGTATGGGTCCATCATAAGTCATTCACTGACATTCATGGAACTTAGAATATTCAGACATAATTCATTTATCATTTAAAGACTATCAACTTGTATCTAAATTTTGTCGCATATGGCCCACGGTCTTAGAAGAAATCTATTCATATATGTACTTAATAAGATTTCTATTAAATATGTCCCTAAAGTTTCTTATGATATCTAGACATTAAAGAAATCAAATAAAGTCTAACGTATATGTGATAGGTTCCATGTCATGTACCTCAGTGAAACTTCTCTTGTAGCATTTCTAGAGACATCAAAGATCAATGGGAGCATTAAGTGTCTTAATAATAACTTGCAATAGTTGCAAGAGGTGGGGGAGTGAAAACTTCATATTACTTCAATTTACACCTCTTGTACAAGACACTGCTCCGTTACTATTCCATCAAAACTTGTCTCATTAAAATATAATGCTACTCTTACAAAAGTTTCATTGTTGCTTAATTGTTGGCACACTTACATTTCTTACATAAACTAACTTAATCCTTAACAAGAGAAACTACAACGACTAATGTCATTAATTTGTTTTCTCTATTAGAATCTATTGGTCGTTAAATATTGACCCTAAGCATGCTGAGTTCCTAAAGATTTATAAGGTCAGTGGGAGTAGTCAAAGTCCTTATCATGACTTGCAAGGAATACAAGAGGCGGGGGGAAGAAAGTCATTAAATTTTACTCTGAATTTAACTCCGATTACACCTCTTGTACACCATACTGCACTAACTCTTACACACTTAGAATACTGAAAATGACAGCAACCTAACCAAGAGCTAATCCATAAAACTAAAACTTTTACAAACCCATAATCAACTCTAGAGGTCATCTAGGTTTAAAAGCCTACAAACTTTGATGATTACATAACCTCCCTAACTAAAGTTGAAATGGATTTTGAGAAAGTTCACTGATCCAATCTCTTCCGATTAAGCCATTAGCGTCAATCAATCTTCTAAATGGAATAAAACTGTTTTCTAGTAAAACTGATTTTATGTGTTTGAATAACGTTTAGGATTTGATTGAATTATCTATGAGTGTTCATAACCAAACCAAATCCTAATATAAGCATTAAGACACGAAAAAGCATGATTGATTGTCAAAGTTTGTACTCAGGAAGAGATAAATTATCAAATAGTCTTTCTTACCTATCTTACAGAAGATTTCTTTAAGGTATCACTGTTCTAGTAGCTTATAATAGTTTTGAGCTGCATTAGAAGAACATTAAAACAATTCTCCCTAACAATTGGCTGACATATTTACATGTTCATAAAACAACCTGAAAGTTCCAAACTGAAGGTTAAAGAACATTTTATTTGTAAGCCAATAACATCCATGTACGAGTTAACGCAAATATCATAATGCGATGAAAACTTAAAGTAATTATTTTCATCAAGAACCAAGTGGATTAATGTACCTACCTTAAAATGAGTAGGAGCAACTAAGATAAACTTGTCTATATAGATGAAATTCTTTTCACAAGTATATATTACATAAGTCAAAGCATTGTTAACACAAACTTTGATATAATAGATCTCAGAGATATCTCTTACGTGATAGATATTATAACATACTGAGATAGACCCAATAGGACATTAATTCTTTTCCATAAGTTTAACCTTAAATTGGTCCTTACATATGTAACAAACAATACTGCTCTCTTTTAGAGGATAATAGGATAAATGAGATGATTTCTTACGCTCCATTAATTAGAAGCCTTATGTAAGTTCAAGTCTATACTCGTTTAGATATGTAACATCCGTAAAAAAACGGATATCCAAAATTCGACTCGAATTGCAAAAGCGGATGCTTTCCAAATAATTTTTTTATGTTATTATTTAAGTAAATGTCACGTATTATCACGCTGGATTAAAACTGAATGAAAAACGTTAACTTCATAAAGAAACTTAGTTAGTTTGGTTAGATTTATATAAGGGAAGCTTTAACAAAGTTAGATTGGTTAGTTAAATAAAGTTATAAGTTAAGGGGGTTAATATTGCAAATAATAGAAACTATATTACAACTTGAATTAATTAATTGAGTTAGTTTTATTCAGTTAAACTCAGTTAGTAAGTTTTAGAAACAACAGGGACCAAAGTGTGATATGAACTTTTAAATTAGAAAAGAAAGGAAAAAGAGAGGGGACGACGGGACTCGAACCCGGGTCCTTTCGGATAAAAAGTAACAAGCAGACCAACTGAGCCTCGCGATGCTTGGTGATAGAACCTGGATCCATTTTAAATTATCAACACTCTTCGATTGACCTGGTGACTCCTTTCTTCTTCACCCATCGCACGAACCCGAAACCATAACTAACCGACCCGACGTTTCGTTGTTTATATGGCATTTAAATGACAATTTAATGCTTCCAGACGACTTGAAATGGAGATAACTGATGTATACCCTTAATCGTTCCTTTAACCTTCTTAATAACCAAATTAAATCTCAAATTTAACTCACCTCAATTGGGTTTTATATCAAATCGTTAAAATTGGATCGCGAAACATTTACCATTCATTCTCCTAGTCAAACCATGTAAAACCCCACTGAAATTTCTCCATTTCATCACATCTACATCGTACATTTAATCAAAGAACATTCTAGGCTTGTAATTTGTGCGGACGATATCTCCTTCAACTCTCAACTTTTTCAGGTGATTCCAAAGCCCAACTTTCTTAGTTTTTCATTCTCTACAAAAGCCCTCTATCAATTTCAGTGATAGAAGCCTAATTTATCCGAATCTATTTTTAGTTGAAATTAGGGTTTTTCATGCATAGAATTTGGGGCTTTTAGATTTATACTTGTGAAAGTACAATATTGTTATATATCATAATAGTGTATTGTGTGTAAAATTGGGAATTTTTAGATATCAAATTGGAATTTTGGTGAATTATATATATTTTAATCGCTAGTTAAATCAAATAAAAATACAAGATAGTCTTAAATAAATTCAATAAATAGTTTATTGATTATTTCAAATTATATAAACACTAGTTAATTTTTATAAAGATTTTCCTTAATTTTTGGGAATTTTTAGATCTAATTTGTATCACTTATGTTTATATATTTTAATCCTTTGAAAATATATGCAAGTTTATCATATATATAATTTTTATAAATAATAATACTGATTTTTACAGATTATATGATGGTAAAATTTATCATGGATTTTCTATATTTTTTTATTAATGATTATATAACTAAAGAATTGGTGGAATTGTTTAGACAAATAGATCCCATTACGAAATTATTATTTTAAAATAAAATGGGGGATGAATATTAAATTGAAGTTATATAATTTGTAGATGAGCTTGATGAACTTATTTTAATCATTTGGCATTATCAAATATTTAAAACCATTAAAATAGCAATTCCATGATTTTTGCCATATTGATAAATTCTAAAACATATATAATTATTTTTTTGGTTATTTCTCTGTTGAATGAATATAATTTTATATATTTCCAGGACCCCAAATAGGAGAACCCAATTTCCTAAAATCAATAGGTTATTCTCTCTCTTAGAATTTCATCCATTTGCATTGCGATTATTATTTAGATATAAACCGTTCCTTTTTGTGCGGTGCATTCTCGTGGATTAACTCTTCGTAATTATGTGAGTATACTTGAAACCCTCTTTACGTTTATCACTTTTTGGGGTGTAACATGTTCTCTTATGAAACTGACACTTTATTCATAATACACAAACATTCCTATTACACGCATGCTTATTTGATTACTTGATACTTTAAACTTGGGTTTATGACATCTTGTGTTAGACTTATCATTAACTTCGTACGAGCCTATCCGTGACATATATAGCGCTATAGGATTAACGCACCGCCCGTAGACGTGTGGTTATGTCATGAGCATATTGCGTTTCATCATTGGTTTGATATGTTAGACACATGCCGATTTTTATTGTTTGTCTTGTATCAAGAGCTTGCCACATGGAATTATTTGAAACATATCTTTTTATGCTACGTATGAAAACCTGTATACTTGCATTTGCTTTTGCATTGAACTTTATTTTAAACATGTTACAGGTTGAGGATGACGATTGCTATGAAATGAAGTAGTGTTGATGCTTAGATATACATTTAGACGTCTCAGGTCAAATACGTTGTATAAATTTCATACTTGTTGTTGTATTGTTTTCTTGTATTTATCATGTATTGTAACTTTTATTTATGAATGAAATCAATTTATCTTTAATTCTATTGTCACATTTAGCGTTATGTGAGATGAGCAATCTTTCTTCGTCTCACTCCGATGTTTCCGTAATCGGTTGGGGTGTGACAAGATATTACTCACATTACAACACACTAGATATGTCTAGATTAATGTGAAGCATTTAATAGAGTATTACAATATCATTAAAGAAACGAGAAGCTATGATTTAAAGAAGAAGTGAGAACTCAAACCGGTTGATTACTCTAACTTTGTGATATTCAAAGATGAAAAGATATTATTTTTGGGTATATCCTTATGTCAGTAGACAAACCTATCTCATGGAGGAGTCATAATGGACTGATATTAACAACCTAAGTTATAATGACATAATATAGTCACTAAATGTTGTTGGAAATTAATCAGTGGACTCATAAGCTTATTAACTCCATAAAATTAATGTATTGAAGACTTAGTGTGATAAAGTTAGCTACTATGTCTCCTTGAATAGTTACAGTTCGAGAGGTGCTGCATTAAATTTCGATACGCAATTAATTACTCGTTTATGAACGATCTGAGGAAACTAAATCTTTGTATCGAATACATACATGATATGCTTAAGGATCCTATAACTGAAGGGCTATTACCCATAAGTCTTATTAAGAGAGCTCATAAAAGAGACGGGTTTTAATTGATGGTCATGCGCAAATGCATATCGTACTATGAATGACTAACTATTAATTAATTTTCCCCATCAGTTTGATTTTGTAGGTCTCTAACAATATGTTCAATCGGTATAATGGCATATAGACAAATAAAATTACAAAACAAACAAAGGGCTTATGCGTATTTTGATCATAACGATTAGGTTTTAAATTGAGGCTGTAGTATGACTAATGGAGGTCCTGAGTCGCATAATGATTCAACAACTGTATTTCTCTGCTACAGTTCTTGGTTTAAAGCTAAAATGAGTGTTTACTCTGGATCTGGCTTATCTAATACTCATAGTAAATGATTACTCGGCTTAGTGGGAGAATGCAAGATTAAATATATTGTTATGTAATATTTAATCTAGTAGCCATTATAATCATTTACATTATATAGATCAAAATATATAACAACTTATTAAATAATTAGTTGGTAATTGTTGATGGACCATATTACCCTTATTAACTAATTAGGTTTCCTCTTAGGTGCATATATAAGGAGATAATTAGAGGGTTAAAATGTTTGGCACTAATCACAATAACATCATCATGAAATCTCCCCCTTTCTCCATAACCGAATACCCTTTTCAGTTTATCATTACCATCATTAGTTTGCACCCTAATAAGGAACCAGATCAAGCTGATAATCATGTCAAACCTTATTGATGTGTCAACATCTGGATTCTCTGCTGACCTGTCTGCAATCGAAGGTATGTTATTCATGTTTTCCATTATGTCTAAAACAGAACTGATCAACAAGTAATCCTATTAAAAGATGTATTAGCAGTTATTGGAAATTTCAACAACAGTATTTATGTTGTTACATGCTAAAGAACCGGACGAGCCTACCATAGTTAGAAAGATATGAATAACAAGGGAATGGATGGTTTAACGACAATGCATCTCAAACTTCGGCAAGTAAAAAAGTTCAGCTGTACCAATTTTTTACCCATTTAAACTTTTAATTAGTTACATTTATTAGATGTATTAAAGTGGTTGTTTTCTTTTCACTCATTTGAACTTTAAGTTGATGTTTTAAGTCTAGTAAAGTGGATTCGAGTTATTTTGACTCATTTAAACTTCTTATTGGATGTATTAAGTTTATTAACTTTAAATAGTCAACTTTTAGTTTAGATTGTTTAAAATGACCCCAACCCATGTATGTAGACTAAAGGTTGGATATTATTGCTAGCATTATTTTTACTATTGTTTCTATTAATATAAGTTGATTGAAATTTGAGAATTTTTACCGTTTATTATTTATAATAGGTTGGTTATCCATTTTACATCAGTTTTACTGTCGAAATTTAGTATGACGCTTAGTATATGTATCTATCGTTTAATGTAGGAAATAAATAATGTATATAGTATAAATCTTCGTCGAGCTCAACTAGGAATAATGTTGGATATGAGATGTCCGTAACACGATTGATTAACGTTGCTAACAAGGTAGGATTCAAAGAGTTACACTGACAAACAAAAATATTATATAAAAGTTAGAAAAAATTACACCGTTGGTCCTTATTGTTTCTGTTAAATTTCAATGTCGGGTAATAATAGCTTTTTGTTGTAAAATCAGGTATTAACTTTCTAATTTGTCACAATGTTGAGTATTAATGCTAAACCTTGTCACAATGTTGAGTACTAAGGCCAAACCTTGTTAACTTTTTTTGTTAAGTCTTACTATAATGACTAAAATGCCCTTTAATAACTCGAGCATCTATTTTTTTAATTAACTATATTTGACTAAAATAATAAAGTAATGTTTTCTGTTTTATTTATATTTTTTTATAAAATTAAATGGATTTGAAGTTTATTATTTATGAACTTTGAGCTTATATATAATATGCTAGTAAAATAAACTTTTTAACTTAATCTAAATAATAAAACAAGTTAAGATTTATAAAAATAACTAAAATAAATTTCTGAACTAAAAAATAACAGTTTTGTAAGTTGAAATAAATATGGGGCTTTTGTTCAGTATGATAAAACAAACAAATAACATGTAATATCCGTACCAGTCTAAGATGTTATGTACAAGAATTGCATCATTGGAGTCTGATATGCCGGCGTTGCACCGATCAGTTGTAGAGACGAAATTGGTAACGAAATTGTGCGGGAATGAGGCCCCATTGGGTCAAGAGGCGTATATTTATACTCGAATTGAAGATATAATGGATCGAGAGAATGATGGGAATTTCAGAGTTAAACAGGTTAGCGGATAAGCATAATTTTCAGTTTATACGCGACTCAAACGAATTGTTAGTTTTGATTATGATGGAGATAAACATTAACGAAAAAAAAAACAAGTTAAACGGACAATTTTTATGGATCCAATATGGTCGGAATCTGGCGACTTTGCCAAATAAGACCCCCTGAAAGACGTGCTTTCTGTTTGATTGATTTAACAAGTTTGGTTATTTAACACTTATAGTCCCTGTGGTTTCTAAGTTTAACAAAATGACTAAAATTTTTAATTATTAAAGGGAATTTTAGTCATTTTAGTAACACTTAACAAAAAAGTTAACAAGGTTTGGCTGAACGTGCGTTTCCGGATTGAATTCGTAATCCTGATGATTGCGAAGAACACGTATCACTTGTGGAATTCGTGTACGTGTGTGGATCTGACACAAGAACGTAATTATAATGCGTATCACCTTGAAACACTCGGAGATAGTTTCTCTCTCTAGATATCCAAAATTGCAAAAGTTCTAAATGAACAACATAAACTCCCTATTTATAGGAAAAGGCACTAAGGAAGGACTCCTTATTACAAGTGTGCCCCCATCATTCCGAATGGACTTCTTTCCTATATTTAACATTATGAAACCTTATCTTGATCATTTTCATGCTATGATACGGGATTGACGGAAATGATAGACATACTGCACTCACAGAGTCCCCCTTGGATATTACTGCAGTCAATCTCGTAGCTTTCTATCTTCTCTCTGAGTCTTCTAGAAGCTTTGACATCTTCAGTACCACAGACACCCCAATGCTCTAACAAGCTTCTATTGATTCTGCTTTCTGAAACCTTAGCTCCCCCTATCTATTGACTCTTTCTCCAGGCTCCCCCTTTCTTTAAACTTCTGGTGTTTCAGGATCGACACCTGGTTCTATCTCTGTAAGCTCCTCCAGGATAGTTATCTGGCCCTTCGATTGCAAGCCCCCCTGCTTTGAGCTTTTCTTCAAACTCCCCCTTAGTCTCAGCTTTCGGAATAGTAATTTGGCTTATCATCTGAAAATCTAACAAATTCAAACCACTTGTAAAATATTTGACAATTTAGGTCCAAAATCGAAAACCTAGATCAAAACACAAATATTTAACAATGAAAGCTTTTAGGATACCTAGGAATGATAACCTGGTTCTAAACATAGATGTGACAATATAAAGCTTTTTATATCTCAGTATCGAAACCTGGCACTATGAAAAACCATTGACAATTTTAAAACTCCAGGATTTCATACTGACTCTCCCCCCTGTCAAATAAATCTATATCTGACAGTGAAAGAATCCAACTACCAAAAACCTCACAGATAATCATCCAAGTCCAAATTAATGACCTTGGAGATTTTACAAACTGTTTTTGAATTTTTCATTTAAAACCTCAAGTTTCAAATTAATGAACTTGTTTATTTTAGAAACGTGTTCAACATACTTTAGATTTTGAAATTCAGCCTTCAGACATCGGTTGTCGAAAATAAAGTAGAAACAAAATATTTTTGAGTTTTTCAAAGTTTATGCTAAAACATTTTCTTTTTAGGTTTTTCTATGATTTTCAGAGTGTTCTCTAAAATGAAACGCAATAAACAGATATTTACAGACAATATTTTTGTTTGAGTTCGTGTCAGAGGATCATATCAGTTTATGACAAATCACTAGCACCGTTGACATTTTTAGACTTAATGTTCTAAACGATTCACCTAGATTGTCAGTATACCGATCCACTTAAGTTCTCACACAAAGTTTAACTGATTTAAGAGACAAGATTAATGTCTTAAGCACTTAACTTATTCGTGTGTCCCGCCTTAGAATATACTCCCGTATCAAGATTCCCTAAATTCAGTCTTAGAGGTGAATATACTATATTGATATATGTTCTCTGGGTAGTGCGAGGCCTTGAGAGCTCAGGTATGAACTACCGTTCAGTCAAAGAGATGAAGGCTCGACTTTGAGGCGTGTCCCACTTAGGGATCTTCTTTACAACTGCACTTGATATATATTTTTCGATATTTTTTCTATTTTTATGCAGAGGGAATTCTTTAAGCACGAAAAGTATTATACGACTTATAGGCCATTGCTGATGTAAAATCAAAAGATGAGGTATAATACCCCAGATATCAAACAGTATAAAGACCTAGTATCTCAAAATTAGGCAACCTCTCAGACGAGTTTTCGGAGTACCAAGTCCATATATCCGATAGATGTTCCCCACGAGATAAGCAAGTTATTGATTTCATGTTTATATCTCGAAATCAATCTACTAAGTGTGTAAAAACCTACTAGTATATCATCAGTGAGACCGTTTATCACATTTGACTTTCCATTTCTTTAGCATGCTGTGATTGTCTACTGATGCACTATCATTTCCTCTTTTTACACAAAAACTCATTTTAAGTTTTCTGATGTTTTTAGCTTTTTCAAATTTTCAAATGTTTTTTGTATTTTCAAAATTTTTACTCCCACTAAAATCCAAAACATTTTAAAGAAAATTTGACAAACCGATGCAGATAGCTTTACCTCGCCATCCATTTTCTGCTTGGCATGTGATGCAGAAAGTACCCCCATGATTTACAACACATTGATTTTTAACAATGTTAAAACCATTTAATCACCTGTGAAATAATCATGTTTGTTCAGCAGTGAGGGTTTCAGCATATTCAATCCACATTTTTTCAAATCTTTGATTTTTAACAAATTTATAAACAAACATATTTTTTTCCATTTTTCAATTTTTGACAAATTAAAAAAATATTTTTTAATTTTTCTATTTTTAGGGTTTTTGATTTATGGTTTATTTATACTAGTGGGGTGCCCGCGCGATGCGGCGGGGGTGACAATTTGCATTGCGATACTCTTTTCTAGTAGTTTTCTTGTTCGTATAATGTTTATTGTAGTATCATTGCAATGGATATACGTCATAAGCGAAGTCATTGATTAATCCATTTCATTGTACTGCTTATCTAGTTAAAGTTGAAATCGAAGTCATCGGTTAGTCTATTTTATTAACCAATCGATTTTTGTTAATCAGTTCGATGGTTTTTTGTTTGGTTCTTGTAATTTCGGTTAATAACCAAAACAAAACTTGAGCCAAAACTTTTGTTTTAAAGTACAAGAAATTAAGGTATAAATACATGAAATTGATGTATAAATACATGCATATACTTATTTAAGACTCGTCAATTCCGTTGAAAAAAGACTTAGCCAATTAATTTCTCACTCCGTTCGAAAACCATTTATGCTACATTAATATCTCGTCCAATATGAAGCTAAACTAATTTTTATTACAAGTAAGTAGTAAAAGTATATATAAATCGGAATAAATCTCATAAATCACTTTTAATAACCAAAGAATAAAATAAAAATTAACAGCGACTCTAAGAAAGACTACAAATGAATGACTCAACCTGAAATGTTTAACATACCCTTTTCTCTATCTGCAACAAATGATTCGATGTTTTTACCCTTTACAAAAAATTGGTATCTTTGTATACCCTCTATCTAATGGAACAAGTAGCTAAATGTTGCATATTGTCATCATGGCTGCTATTGTTGATATGATGATGAAGTTCCCGCGACATTGTCATGGTTATTGTTGTGTTAAAAACAAACTATAAGTCAGATCTCATAAACTAATTAAGATCAAAACTGGATTTTGTATAAATCAAATCTCATAAATGATATTCGGCATTAAAACAAAGAAACAACTATAAAGTGCAAATAACTATAAGGAAAATGAACATATAAATGAGTCTTACTTAATTATAAAAAGCTCTAAATGAAGCCAGTCAACTTGAGCTGCTTCAAGATGCTTATCAGTTGTCATGTTGTAATCTCCTGTGTAAATCATAGAAGCATCTCCCACACCACACCTGCATAATACCATGTAGCTCCAAAGAACTTAAAAATAATCCATAGTATAGTTTAAAAAACCAAATAATGAATCAGATATAAGGATTTATTTTGACTTTTGAGGGCTAAGTGACTAAAGTTGGTTCTTTGCGACAGTGTGTGGCATTCATGGCACTGGCGTCAAGCGTGGGTGATATAGAACAAAAGGTGGAACAGATAGGAATGTGTAACACCTCATAAAATCACGACCAACATAATGAAGACACGTGTCATGAGCTTTAAACGTGTAATAGATTAAATATGAGGGACTAAAGTTGACAAACAAAGAAAGTATGTGTGTAAAAGGATTCAAAGTGTCAACATTTGATAATTATACCTTTCAACAACCCTACACGATGTTTATACCCTTAAACGAATGAATTATGAATCATACGAAGCCGTTTGTGGAAGAAAGTGAAAGTTTACAAACCACAAGGGTTAAATGTGTCAACATGTTGAATTTATACCTCTGAGTGACCTTTTAATGAACCCGAAGCTTTGAAATAATTAATTATGTTCACGAGAATAAGTGATAAAAATTTCACAAGGTTTCGATATCGTATGAGAAAGATACGCTAACATTCGTAAGTAAGGGGTTAAAAGCGTCAACGTTGAAATTCAGGACTTTTCGGTAATCGTATAACTAACCGGGGACTTAACAAAGTTTGTCTATGACTTGGAGTCCTTAAAAGTCAAGTTGGAGGGTTAAAAGTGCAATAAAACAAGTTAAAACAACTATTAGAAGGACCAGGGACCAAATGTGCAATTGCTGAAAGTTTGTTGACCGGATCTGGGCCTCATACCGGCTGCGTAAGACCTCTATGGTCTCTTACACGGGCCGCCTGGGAGTCACCAGCATCCAAAAACATGGCAGTTGCCTGTAATTGTAGGTTGCACCGCCTTTGAGAGCCTTGTATTCGATTGCAGGGGCTGAACCAACAATATTTCATGCATAGGGACACTTGGGACCATCAGAAAACATCTGTAGACTTTGTTGGAATGATCCCATGCATTCTAATTGACTATATATAGAACTCTTGGTTGCAACATTTTGCATTCACTTTGAAAATCATTCTAACTTAAATTCTGGAGCTCTCTGAACCTCAAGCAAGATTCATTAAGCTTCTAAATCGTGCTAAGTACTTCAGTAAGCTTCCTTAACCTCTCTAATTCGTGTTTTATTAGTTTAATGGCCTAAAGTCAAAGCTGTCATAATTAATCTTTGACTTAGTGATTAATCACTAATGGTCTAGTCATTTCTTGAATTGAAAGTGGCTATGAGTTGGTAATTATGTGGGTAATAAACCCTTAAAAGGGCACCCTCTGATTTCCACTCTAACTAGGTCAAATGTCGGGTCAAACTTAATTGTAAAAAGTCAACAAAAAGCTAATTTTCAAATAAACACATAATTAACAATGTAGAAGCCATGAAACCTGTTTTATCACTCATATAACTTGGTAATTAATGTAAGAACATGTCTAAGCATGTTCAACCCGACAATTTTGAATTTAGGCTCGGTTCAGAACCGAAAGTCGCAAAAGTAGACTTTTGCTTTGACTTTCAGTTCTGACCCGATTTAGATTGTTTTAGAAATGCCTTAAGCTTCCATTAGGTCCATGATTCATATTAGTATAACTCTCTGAGATTATACAACTTGGATCCTATATTATCCGATTCATTTGCATGTTTCCGGTATATGCCTAAATGTTGACCATTATGCCCTTTTGACCTTAAAACGAGATTTTTGAAAATTTGAGAGGACAAAAACCTTTCTTACTAATTTATAAACTTGTCCTAAAAATTTGACATCAGTTTGAGGTCTAGATTAGGAGTTATGCTCAATATCGTAATTAAGAAGTTTTTTATTAATTAAACGACATAATTAGCATAAAGCCTATCTAAACCCAAATTTTGACACCAAACTTTTTGCCCACTGATGTAATATAATATTTTGGGATTTTTGAAGATTTTTATTTATTTTTAAACTGATCATATCATAGGGTTCTAGCTTTGATTCGGTAATTGTCGGTTATACCCTTTTCTTGAATAAAATGAGTTTTACATAACATATTGATACCAAATATTTTGCTACTGATTGTATATGATAAATAAAATATTTTAAGCCTTCTGGAATGATAAAAATATCAGCTTTTCTTATATAACCCAAAAATCGCTTAAATGCGACTTTTTACGCGTTTTAAACACATAGTATGAGTTAAAACTATTTTAAACATATAAGACTTAATACCTACTAATGTTTTAAGTAATATTTATAAATTTAACAGTAAGATATAGTTTTGAACTCAGATTTCCAAATTTGACCTTTAAGGCTTATGTGAAATTACCAAAATGCCCCTACGGTGCATAGTTTGGTTATAAATGATAAATTTCACATATGGGCAATACTCTACTGATATGACCTGCAAAAATAATTATTATTTTATAGATCATATCAGATATGAATCTCAGATTAATATTTAATTTCTTTTATAACCTTTAAAATGACCAAAATACCCCTACAGGGCTTAAATTGATTTTAAATTCGTTTTGGGCATGATAGAAGGTATCTTACTGATATCACAACATATTTTAGGCATATTAACTTAGGAAACATGTTCATGACTCATTTGTTTACCCGTTATGCATTTTTCGCGTTCTGTACGGTTTATGTAACTAGTTTGCATAAATTAACCGAAACGGGTCAAACCTTATCATTTTTATCTCAAAATCCAGAATGTGTTTAGTTTACCCATATTATACAAGTCCTCAAACTTTTCGGGTCCAAATCACATTCTATTCCGGTCTTCGCTTAATCTCGCGTTTTGAACCATATACTTTCCTTTAAAACTAATCGGTCTAAGTTTAGACTTAATTAAGACCCGTTAGGAATCTAATAGATTATTAAAACCTTCATTCCAGATTTAGGAGCCCAGTAAAAGATAACTGCATTTCCTGATTTGTACGTCTGAGATAAATTTGTACAATTTGCTCAGGTAAATACTTTTAACTTATTTTCCGTTATACGGGCTTGGGATACGGTATTATAATAACACCGCTTGGTCGGGTGTGTAATTATTTAAATCGGATTGTGATTAATATATTTTCATAACCCGTTTTAATCTGTTTTGTTTGGTATATGGCTTTTGGGGGGTTAATGACCATGTCCTGGATATCCTTGGCTCATTCATTGAAATGGCCATGACTTAAGCATGGGGTGTAGGCATACACCTGACAGTTGCGTATGTATAAAAGTATCCCACAATAAGGTATTCCTTGTGGGCATTATACTTGTGGTGTGTCAGTTAATCTTGTCCGGCTCTTCTAACCGGCCCTCACGGACGACAAACATTTAAATATGTATACAAGATTGTTTTTAAATAATTGTCCCAAGTTATAAAAGATTATTTTGTGCCTTGTGCATTCAAATCAATTTTCTTAAACATTTTCAAAATGAGTCGGTGAATTGTATTTACCAGTGTAAACTGACGTATTTTCCAAAAAGGCTAAGTGCAGGTACTAAACGAAATAGGCTGGCTACTCCTAGCATCAATAAAGAGTCTTGCAAGCTTAAATGTTATAAATCTGTTGAAGAATGTTCCTTTTAACTTGATCTGCCTGTGGATCCTTTACATTCCGTTGTAATACTTTGATATTATTTTCATTCGGGTTGTAATGTTTTTATCTTTCGACTTCCGCTGTGTATTAAACTGTGATAAATTGTCTATGATGATATCAACTATGTCACGATACTCCCCACCGGTAATACGTGGAAATATAGGGGTGTGACAGGTTGGTATCAGAGCCAACATTGAGTGAATTAAACAGTAGCCTTTTGTGTTTAATCTCAATGACACAGTTTGCACATTCCTCGACTTCCGAGTCTAGACAAAGAACTTAGGACTAATCCTAATTTGTTTTAAATTTGTCCTTTATTTTTTTCTTTTGTTGTCCTTTTTGTTTGTTTTGACAGGTTCAACAAAATGCCACCAAGGTTTCGTAGAGGAGGTAGAGGCAAGGGGTCATTCAACGCCCCCAACGATCACGAGGCCGGACCTTCCCACCGGCGAACATCGTCTGTCACCATGAGCACCAGTCCTCAAGAAGACTAGAGGACCTATCTGGAGCCCGTGAGGCGATCTGTCTCGCTAAGTTCATCACCTTCGTACCTTCATTCTTTCGGGCCGCAATCGGAGAACGAGCCTGAAGATTTGCACCAATCTTTCTTGCCGTTGCGGCAGTCAACCTCACATCGGGCCTTTCAAGACCCGACCCCATTCTTTCAGAGCCGGTTTAATCCGACAAACCTGAGCGAAGAACCAATGGGTCACCACCCATTGGGTCCTGAAGACCATTTCCCTGAAGCTCAGGGAATGGATATGGATGATGACCCAGATCCCGCCGAGCCACCATCTGGGACACCTACTCACCCCATCGAGATTTTGGATGGGTCGTCATATCATGGATCACCTTATCGTGGTCCAGACAGTTACGAGGCAAGGTTTGCCCAATACGACTGGGTGTTTACTCCCAGTTACAACTCACAGCAGCAGCAGCAGGATCCCTCGGAGGATTCGCGTTTTGTAGCGGTTACTCCACCACCACCAGTGCAACAACCGCCTCCGGACCCACTGAGGCGTAGGAGATCAGGAGCACGGATGTCCGTGCGAGGGGGATTCCATTTCAGCACCCCTCAGCATTCAAGTGGGAGTCATTACCCGCCACTATATGAAGACCCACAGATGGGTGGGCCTTCGAACCCTGTTTCTGAGGTGGAGTCTGCGCCAGTCGCACCGCCACCAGTGGGTTATGATAACCCAATTCCTGCATACACCGGTGCAACGGCGTATAACCCTTTTGAGCAGCCGGCCCATACTAACTACAACTACGCCGAAGTTGACCCATACCTCGTAGCGGCGAACTACAATGCTCTCCATCCTGAAAGGCCTTATGGAGCTCCCTAGGCGACTGGATACCCAGCCTATGGGTACCAATACCGGCCACCACCTCAACCTCTACAGCCGCAGCAGCCGCAGCCACCGCAAATCCAGCCGCCACAGCAACAGGAGATTTTACAAAGGTTGAGCCAGGTGGAACGGGAGGTTCGAGAGGAGCGTAGAAGCCACCGGGGATTTCTAAAGGGTTTGGCAAGCTTAATCAAGGGAAAGAGCAAAAGGGATCATTAAATTCCTTATTTGTTATTTTGTATTTCTTTAATTTTCAATCAAGTCCCTGCGTGGACATCTATTTCTGTATCCAGTCTCTGCGAGGACTTGTAGTTTCAGTTTAGCCCCCGCGTGGGCAAGTTATTTCTGTTAAAGTCCCGTTTAGGGCAATATGTACTCTTTTAAATTTTAGTGGCATGTTATAATTTAAATTTCATTTTGTCATTATATGCATAAATGTAATATATATGAAATAAATAAATCCAAAATATGTCATTCCTTTTATAAGATCTGCCTCTAAATATTAAATAAGAATCTTAAAGGGTATAACCTAGCCTGCATGTCATCATAAGACCTGGCCATGATGGTAAAACCTGTTTAAAAAGATTCAAATCCTTGTTAACATCTGAAAACATGTTAACACTCCTGGCAGATGTGATTCGTAAAACCACGCATGTCATCCTTATATTGGATTCTTCCAATTGCTTCTTTATTATTTAAACATCCATTAGTGATGTAATGCCTACGGGCCATAATCATTGTCATATAAGACAAAAGACAGTTGTAGCCTATAACTCCTTGTCAAGAAAGGTAATGAACTATGATTCAAGCCTTAATGCCTCGATCCTATAAGATCTTGGCTTATAGTTTAAATTTGTCCGTGTGACTTGGCCTTTTATGCCAATATTATATTTTTAATTATAACTGAGGATAATTATAATGAAAATCCTGAATAAAAATACTTAACAAATTAACCAATATGGTTTATTAATACCATGGTTAATAAATTAATAAGATGACAAATTTATTATAAACCTCTAAGAAATCATTGTCATCATTTTATGTGGCAATCAAGCTACATGGCAGAATCTGAAGAAGTCAACAGTCACCCAAGGGACAATCATGATATTACCAGGATCAATGTAACTGGTGCGGAACTTCAAGCATTGATTGATAATGTTGTTACCAAGGCCATGGATAGGCAGTTTAATGAATCTAGTGGTACTCGAAGCAAGACCCTATCAGTACCTCATTCCAAATCACAACCTAAGACTCACTCTGTGGCTCATAGTAAGCCACTCTCTAAACCTCATGAGTCAAAGAAGGATGATGCTCAACACTCCTCAAATCAGCATAGTGTTCCGTCGAAGAAGAGCCACGTATTAGGGGTTGTTCCTATAAGTATTTCGTCTCCTGTAAGCCCCAGGATTTCACTGGGGAAAAAGGAGCCATTGATTGCATGACGTGGATAGACGAGATGGATACCGTGGTTGATATCAGCGGTTGCGCAGATAAGGATATTGTGAAGTTTGTGTCTCAGTCATTTAAGGGGGAAGCCCTAGCTTGGTGGAGGTCTTCGATCCAAGCTACTGGAAAGATTCCGTTATACAATTTGACATGGGCTCAGTTTGTTGCTTTAATCAAGGATACCTTCTGTCCTCAACACGAAGTTGAGAAGATCGAGACCGACTTTCTGACATTGGTTATGAAGAATTTAGATTGTCAGACCTATCTCACGAGTTTTAATACCATGTCTCGATTGGTTCCATACTTGGTGACACCGGAACAAAAACGTATCGCTCGTTTTATTGGGGGTTTAGCCCCGGAGATCAAAGCTAGTGTGAAGGCATCTCGACCTACTACTTTTAGGTCAGCAACTGATTTATCAGTATCCCTTACTCTGGATGCGATCAGGCTGAGATCGCTTAAGAGTTCTGAAGAAGGAAAAAGGAAACGTGAGGATAATAACTCACGTCATTCTGACAAGAAGCATAAAGGGAACTCAGACTACAAGAAGAGTTCTGGGTCTAACAAGGGTAACCAGCAAACGGATGAGAAGCCTAAATGCAAAACCTGCCAGAAACGCCATTTCGGGAAATGCAGGTTTGAATCAAAGTCACAATCGCAATCGAAGTCGATTGGTTGTGGGATCTGCAAGTCCAAAGAACACAAGACTTTAGATTGCAAGAAGTTGAAGGATGCGACCTGTTATGGTTGCAATGAGAAGGGGCATATTAAGACAAACTGCCCGAAATATGCAAAGAAACCTAAAGAAGGTAAAAAGACCAATGCTAGGGTCTTTAAAATGAATGCACGGGAAGCGGTGCAGGATGATAACGTAATAACAGGTACTTTCCTTATTAATGATGTTTATGCAAGGGTATTATTTGATTCGGGTGCGGATAAGTCATTTGTCGATGATAAGTTTTGTAAATTGCTAAATCTGCCTGTTAAAACCCTAAGCATAAAGTATGAAGTAGAATTGGCCGATGGTACCATAGAAACTGCCTCAACTATATTAGATGGATGCTTTATATCCATTAGGAACCACTCTTTTTCGTTATCCTTGCTTCCTTTGAAATTAGCTGGTTTCGACATAGTGATAGGCATGGATTGGTTATCTCATAACCAAGCCCAGATTGTTTGTGACAAGAAACAAGTGGTGATCAAGACTCCGT
>JARYGA010038353.1:0-17315 GCA_030545235.1 Helianthus tuberosus | reverse complement strand
GAGAAAAATAAAATGTGAGGGTTGAATTGTTTAAAGGTGGGTGTGAGTCGAGCGAGCATAAAAAGACCATCTTTTTTTGACTTTTGGAACAAGGCTCGGATTGGTAGTTTCTTTTCATCTTCTACGTGGAAAGTTCTGATAAATACGGTGTGAAATCAAGTATACATATGCTGAAACCTCCTACCAAAACATATCCGATTAATTATTTGTATATTTTTAGAAATTGTTCTATTTTCAATATTTAGGGTGAAACGGGTGACTCCTAATGCGATGCGAGTAAATTTTTTTTAACCCAATCATATATTGTCATGTCATTTTCTATCTTTAACTTTCTTTTTACCCAAAAACATAAGGGGTGCACCCCCGAGATGAGGGAAACTATTTTTTTCCTTTTTATATAAACTATTAATTTTTTTTTTTGAGTCTGGTCGAACGGGGTGATTCCCGTCCGATTGGATGAGTTGGACTTGATGTGGTTTCCGTTGTTTAACACGTCCTCACACCGTCTCGGTGAAACCGCAAACTTTCTAACTTAACTAAATTTCCAAAATTTTCAAACAAAACACTCACTCAAACGATTAGCCGTCCAATCGGACGGCCATCCGATCTAACGACTATTCGACCAGGTGACTTGTGATCTCAACACTTAAACTATTTTACAAAACTTCAAAGAATATTAGTTTCAAACGGATAGCCATCCGACCGAACGGTCATCCGTCCGGGTGACCATCCGACTGGATGACCTGACCTTTAGAGACACCTTACACTTTTCAAAATGCTACAACGAAAACTTCAAAGTTCAAACATTTCACAAACACACTCCATCGAACGACCCTCCGACCGAATGGTCATCCGTCAGGACGGTCATCCGATCGAACCACTGTTCGATCACTCATCTCTTCGACGCACTATTTAACGCACTGTTCAACGCTTACACTATCGTTATCTGATCAGGCTAACCTTCAAGCGCTCCCTTCAATCCAAGGAAGTGTTTATTTACTAAACACGCTCTGAGAGTATACTCGATCCCTTTTTGCTTAACGCATTTTTGGGTGTTACATACGTTACCTATATCAAATCACATCAACACACAATGCAACTCTTTTTATACGCTAACCGCTCTCGCATGTTAATACGTGTTTTCGATGAATGCTTGTATGTTATGTTTACACAGTGATTGTTGCCTGACACCTTTGCAACGATAGTACTATAGTTTAGACTCAGCACCTGTCGTGGACAGGGGTTGTTAAAGGCTTTACTTCACGTGTCACAGTGTTGATATGTGTTGCGCATTCTACAACTCGCAGTCATGTATGTCCATAATCATTGTCGATAGCTTACTTGCTTCACATCTCTACGTGTTACATGCTGGTTATGCGTAAATCGCTTTCGCTATACTATATGCTATTAAACTTGTATGCTCACCTTTACACTATGTGTATTGACTTTATTTTAACGTATGTGACAGGTATTTAGGATGCTATGCTATGACCTGCTTTTGTGGAATCAAGCTAAGGGAGTCTAGAAATAAACAAATTAAAATCTGAGTTGTCGGAACAATTATTTGTCTTTGAGAACAACGTCTGTAATAACTGTTTTACTTTATATGTTTGTGGTATGGGACATGAATGTTAAATATATGGTAATCAATAGTTGTTATGGATTCTTGTGGAGAATCTGTTTCGCTCAATGCCGTGCCCCGATGTTTTCGCCATCGGTTGGTGTATGACAGATTGGTATCATAGCCATAACTATAGGGAATTAGGCAAGACACGACCTAGTCCTGGTCGATGTCTTAGAATTGACCTAGTCTATAGTCTAAGTACCAACAGACCGCATTGTGCGAACCCGGTAGAAGTTTTGCGCGAGCTTACTCTTTATACTCTCGTTTGTACTCGCTAAACTCACAACTTTGCGCGAACACTGCATATTGTCGCTACGCGTAACCACTCAGCCTTCCTAAGGCTGACAACACACACGCTTTTCGAAAACACTCGCGTGACACAAACGAGTGATTTGGTCGAGATTAGGTGTGAAAACCGTAAACTCTCGACAGAATCACTCACCCAACACGCATTTTTATTATTAAAACACGAGAATTTGCGTTGAGTCAGGTGTGAAAACCATACCTCGACGAAATTCTCCCTATCTATCTCGTGATTTTATCACACGAACAGGAATAAAATTGTTAAGTTAGGGGTGAAACCCGCATCTTAATGACATATTCCGCCTTATATTTTGGTTTTACAAAAACTCTCACCAAAGTATCGATGGGTTCCAACGACTAGGGTCACGTAATGGCCGAAAGGATGTGTGTCGTTCGCCCGGATTGAGGCGAGAGCATAGTCTAGAAGGCCAAAGCGTGTACTCAAAGTCGATTGAGAATAGTCGAATCACTTTGGGTAGTCAATGTCTACACACCCAAGACATTCTATTTCGATTCTAAGCTCGCAGCCGCTGACTCTGTGAATTATCGATTTATGTGTTTTTATATTTATGTGTTTCGATTTTTGGAGACTAATTCGCTTTTCACTCTCCGCTTTTATTAAACGCGCACAACTCGCAAAGCTATTTGTATCTCAAAACGCTAACAAATCGCAGTCAATCTATGAACCCTCGCATGCTATGCTACTCGCTATCTCTCATCGCATTTACGGAAGTGAGCGAACCATACGCCGTGATACTCGCATTCGCTACTCTCGAACACGCTCGCGAACTTGAATAATAGGTGAATACGTGCAAAATATGTAGGTGAATATGTGCAAAATATAGTTGAATATATGCTTCAATGCTCTACATGCTTAGGTGCTTCTGTGTTTACATGCTTATGTGCCTATGTGATTATGTGCCAATATAGTTATATGCCTATGTGTGAACGTGTTCCTGAGCTTTATAAGTATGTTAGTCAAACACTGTATGGCGAGGTTGAGCGAATCGCGTCTAAATCCTGTGACGATGTTTGTGGCAGACAATGTCGTCATTCGGATCCCACACCTCCCGCGCTAACCGCGCGCAACCACGCTGACAAACGCATTGCATCGCTAGTCGCCAAGGAAATGGCCAAGGTCGTTCCGCAAATCGTCAGCGAAATCAATGAAGTCGCCAGCAAGTCCTCTGAGGAATCAAAGACCGACTCGCCCCGAGCTACTTTTAGCTTCAAGCAATTTAAAGCTTGTGGACCCAAAGATTTCACTAGGGAAGATGGGCCGAGTGCAATGTTTCAATGGTTTGACTCGATTGAAGTCACTCTTCGTCAAAGCGGGTGTCCAGACAACCTCCGCACTGTTAACGCTACTGGAGTCTTCCAGTCTAGGGCACTGGAATGGTGGACAGCAGAGCGCAACAGGCGTGGGAACGACGCAGCCTATGGACTCTCTTGGGAGGAATTGAAAGAAGTCATTATGAAAGAATTATGTCCCCCACATGAACTTCAGAAGCTGGAAGACGAGTTCTGGAATATCAAGCAAGAAGGTGGCGACAATGCTGGTCTTACTGCTCGCTTTAAACAGCTCAGCATCATCTGTCCTGGCCAAGTCTCAACTCCCGACATCACAATCAAGAAATACATTCGCGCGTTACCTGATTGTGTTGCCGATTTTGTCCAAGCAGCCAAGACTACTACCATTGAGGAGACCTTCCAGCTCGCTCCTGAGATTAATGACAAGCGAGTTCGGGTTGGTTACTTCAAGAACACCACCAAAAGTCTCCATCAAGTTATCACTACTCCCGCTCCTAAAACCGCCACACCTCAAGCTTCGAAGTCTTCACGCTGCAAGCGCAAGAGCAACAACAACAACAATAACTGTGATGTCACTGCCGCTCCTCTCAATGCTATCTCTGCTCAACCCCAGAACCAGAACAGCCAAGTAGCCGCACCCGTGACCAACGCACCTCCTGCAAAACGTGCGTACACTGGTTCTCATCCCCTGTGCATTACTTGTACTTACCACCGTCCAGTTGGGATCGCTTGCCGTTTTTGTGTCCACTGCAACATCTACGAACACTTTACCGCAAACTGCCACACTAGCCCTCGTCAAGCTCAAGTTCAAGCTCCTCCTGCACTGCCAGTTCCCCTTCCCGCTCCTCAGGGCCAACAAGCAGCTCCTGCTCCCGCTGCTCATGCACGAGCGTGCTATGCATGTGGTGATCCAAACCACTTCGCAAACGTCTGCCCAAACCGAGTGGTGAAGCAAGAGCCACAACAGCAACCAGCGCAGCAACAACATCAACGGCAGCAGCCTCAGCAGCCAGCTCAGCAAGCAGCCCGCTGACGAGCTTTCAACATCAACGCTCGCCAGGCCCAAGCTGACAACAACGTTGTCAACGGTACATTTCTCGTAAATGGTATTTATGCTTCGTGTTTATTTGATACTGGAGCCGATAACTGTTTTGTATCGTTTGAATTCGAAAAGCTCCTAAACCGTAAACGCGCTAACCTCCCAACGACATTCAACGTAGAAATTGCCACTGGAAGAACCCTCACTGTTAATTCCGTTCTGCGTGATTATACCCTTGAGCTCAACAATCACGTCTTCCCGATCGATCTTATCCCAATACAACTTGGTAGTTTTGATATTATAGTAGGCATGGATTTTCTTCGTCAGAATCATGCTGAAGTTGTTTGTTTCGATAAGATGATCCGTTTCTCTCTTTCAAACGGTGATCAACTTTGTGTCTATGGCAAAGTCGCTTCGAAGGAACTGAAACTCATGTTATGTGTCCAAGCAAGCAAGTATCTCCGCAAGGAATACAAGGCTTTCTTGGCACACATTGTAGTAGCGGAGAAGGAAAAGAAAGAGAAGGAAATGGAAACGGTGATCGTGGTTCGTGAGTTTCCTCATGTCTTTTCCGATGAGTTACCTGGTTTACCGTCGTCTCGTGATATCGATTTGCGAATTAACCTCATTCCTGGAGCTAACCCTGTCGCTAAAGCGCCTTATCGTCTCGCTCCATCCGAAATGCGCGAACTCTCCAGTCAACTCCTGTAATTGCTTGATAAAGGCTTTATACGCCCTAGCACATCTCCATGGGGCGCACCTGTCCTCTTCGTTAAAAAGAAGGATGGATCGTTCTGAATGGGCATCGATTACAGGGAACTCAATAAGCTAACTATCAAGAATCGCTAACCCTTACCTCGAATCGATGATTTGTTTGATCAATTGCAAGGTGCTACGTGTTTTTCCAAGATCGATCTACGCTCTGGAAATCATCAGTTACAAATTCAGGAGGAAGATATACCTAAAACCGCTTTTCGAACTCGCTACGGCCACTATGAGTTTGTTGTTATGCCCTTTGGTCTTACCAACGCCCCCGCAGTCTTTATGGATTTGATGAATCGCGTGTGTAAACCCTTTCTCGACCTCTTCGTCATCGTGTTTATCGATGATATCCAGATTTATTCTAAGTCAGAAGCCGAACACGCGCAACACCTCTGTTTGGTTCTCGAACTACTCCAAGGAAATCGCCTTTACGCCAAGTTCTCCAAGTGTGAATTTTGGCTTGAGGAGGTTCAGTTTCTCAGTCACATTGTCAATAGTCAAGGTATCCACATCGATCTCGCGAAGATTGAAGCAGTTAAAAGTTGGATTACACCGAAGAACCCGTCCGAAGTTCGTTCTTTTCTCGGATTGGCGGGTTATTATCACCGATTCATCGCTGATTTCTCTAAAATCGCCGTTCCTCTTAGCTCTCTTACGCACAAAAACAAGCCTTTTGTTTGGGGAACTGAACAAGAAGAAGCCTTTCAAACTCTCAAGCGTATGCTTTGCAACGCTCCTGTACTCGCATTACCCGACGGAAACGACGACTTCGTAGTCTATTGCGATGCCTCTAACCTCGATCTTGGTTGTGTTCTTATACAACGGGACAAGGTTATCGCGTACGCCTCTCGTCAGCTCAAGATCCACGAGAAGAACTATAACCCATGATATCGAACTCGGTGCAGTTGTTTTTGCGTTAAAGATTTGGCGACACTACCTTTATGGTACCAAGTGTACGGTCTTCACCGACCATAAGAGGCTGCAACACATCTTGAACCATAAAGAGCTGAATATGCGCCAACGCATATGGGTTGAACTTCTCACGATTACGACTGTGAGATTCGCTACCATTCAGGCAAAGCAAATGTCGTTGCCGATGCTCTTAGTCGACGAAGCTATTTACATAGCGTTCGCAATGTTCAAGCCCAACACGACCTCGAAGCTCTACTACGTGATGTTCAGCACACATGCTTCATTGAGAATACCTTGAGAGAGGAAATGAAGAAGTGTGGTGCTGAAACCCAACTTATCACCAAATCGAACGGTATCTACTACTATCTCGATCGCATCTGGATCCCTAGTCGCAATAACCTTCGGGAGATATTGCTGACTGATGCCCACAAATCTCGATATTACATTCATCCCGGTGCCGATAAGATGTAACAGGACCTGCGAGCCAGGTATTGGTGGCCTGGAATGAAGAAGGATATCGTTCTCTATGTTTCGAAGTACCTAACTTGTTCTAAAGTCAAGGTTTAACAACAACGACCCTCTGGCTTGCTCGTACAACCCGAGATTCCTATGTGGAAATGGGAGAGTATAGCCATGGATTTCATACGAAACTCACGCGCACACCATCAGGTCACGATAGCATTTGGGTTATCGTTGATCGTCTCACTAAATCCGCCCACTTTCTGCCGATACGTGAAGACTACAAGGTTGAACGATTAGCACGAATCTATACCGATGAAGTTATTTGTCGACATGGGACACCTCGTGACATCATTTCTGACCGCGATGGTCAATTCACTTCGCGTCTCTAGGAAACTTTTCAATCTGCTCTCGGTACTACTCTTAATCTTAGTACTGCTTTCCATCACCAGACCGACAGTCAGACTGAACGCACGATTCGCACCCTTGAAAACATGCTTCGCTCAAGTGTTATAGATTTCTTTTTTACAACGGGTTTCATACGAACAACATCGTTACCATACAACGTTTTTGGTTGATTTTCTTTCGATTATCTTTCAGTGTTTTTTTCTATATTTTCTTTTTATTCTTGTTAGCAGTTCCGTTCGCAACACGCTCGTAGTGATTTCAAAACATATATAAACACAGACTAAATAACAAAAGAAATTCCCTGCAACGCAACGAACTTCTTTAAACCTAGTTATTACCTACATATACATTCTCAACTTGAGGGAATAGTGCCAGGCAGCTTGCCTGGCACTTCCCTATTGGACTAACCCATTTTTAATTTAATTTTATTCACAGTTTATAATTACGTTTTCGTCATTCATTTAAAATTACGTTTTTACCCCCCAGCTCAAAATAAAATTATAATTTTGCCCCTATCTCAAAATTACGCTTTTGCCCTCGGGTTAAAAACTCATTTTTAATTTTCTTCCCAGTTTAAAAATTACGGTTTTGCCCTCCGTTTAAAATTACGTTCCCCCCCCCCCAGTTCAAAATAAAATGTTGTTTTTTCATCTGGCTCAAAATTATGATTATGTCCTCAGCTCAAAATTATGTTTTTACCCATAGTTCCAAGTATATTTTCAAGTTGAGGGAATAGTGCCAGACACTTCCCTATTTGACCAACTCATTTTTAATTTAATTTTATTCTCAGTTTAAAATTACGTTTTCGTCTTTCATTTAAAATTACGTTTTTGCCCCCAGCTTAAAATAAAATTATAATTTTGCCCCTAGCTCAAAATAACGCTTTTGCCATCGGTTCAAAAACTCATTTTTAATTTTGTTACCAGTTTAAAATTACGGTTTCGCCCTCCGTTTAAAATTACGTTTTTGCCCCCAGTTTAAAATAAAATGTTGTTTTTTTTCCTCTAGCTCAAAAATACTATTCTGCCCTCAGCTCAAAATTATGTTTTTGCCTACAGTTCAAAATAAAATTATGTTCCCCTCGTAGCTCAAAATTATGATTTTGCTCTCAGTTTAAAATTATAATTTCGCCTCCAGTTCAAAATTTAATTACGATTTTGCCCTCTGTATAGTCATACATGTTATGGGAGAGAAATATTCGGCTTATTGTCCCTCGATGCAGACGGGGCAAAAACTAGTTAATATTACAAACGTGAAATAAAATATACGGTCACATCTTGATCTAATACTTTTTTGTCTTGTTTTAGAATTAAATATGTCTTGTTTTAGAATTAAATATTCAATGAACAAAAGGCTGCTTAATTCAAAAGAAGCCGGCTAGAGAACACGTGGTTAAGTTAAAGCCATCATGGGGTATTTAAAATATTCTTAAACCGGAAACTTCAACACATAAATAGGTAAATTGTATTGATTTTATATATATATACTAGAATTAGAAAAATACTCAATAAATATATATCAAATAAACATAGTCGTGGAGTTAGATTTTTAAAATAAATTAACAAAAACAATTTATTTAAGAAGGTCAAATTAAATAATGAATAAGATTTCATTAAAAAGGATTACTAAAAATATAAAAAAACAAAATATAAAATAAATATAAGCCCAAATTTAGAACAAAAAATAAATAACCACTTAAAACCCCTATATCACTGTCCATGATAACTTTCTATTAATATATATATAGGGCCAGGATCATTTCAGACCCATAAATATTTACAGAACTCGCAGAACTCCTAATAAACAATCTTTTTATTTATATATTTTTATGTTTAGGATAATTTTATCATTTATTAGGTGTATTTTTACGATTACATACATGTTAAGAGTAATTTTATCATTTTTATATGTAATTTATAATTACACATATGTAACCTAGTTTTTTACATATATGTAATTAGTTATGACACACATATATAATTTTTGGCAATTAAACATATGTAAACTACTTTTAACATGTATGTAATCAAAGAAATACATATAATAGATGATAAAAAAAAAAATCCTAAATACAAAAACTTATATATAAAATGATTGTTTATTAGGAGTTCTGAAAGTTCTGTAGTTATTTAGAGTTCTGTAGTTATATAAAATCAGTTGGTAGGGGTTCGGTTCGTTTTGGTACCGACAATCCTTATAGTAGCTGAAAGAGAAAACTAAAAAAATAAAGTTGTGATATGCACAAAAGGATATATATTAATATCAATCAACAACCATAAAAGAATATCGGTTCCGATACTACCGATGTTGGTACCAAGGTTGTTAGACTAAAATCAGCTCGTTAGTCACGTATCAATACTCAAATACAGAAATATATGTTTTTTATATTTTTATTTTACAATAATAAAAATAAATTACTATTTATTCTCACTATAAATCAAATCAAACTAGGTTTATCACCCTAGCCGCGTTGCGGCGAACTTCTTTTTTTATTTAGTCTGTGTTTACATGTGTTTTGAAATCACTACGAGCGCGTTGCACATGAAACCACTAACAAGAATAAAAAGAAAATGTAGAAAACAGTAAAAATAATCGAAAGAAAATCAACCAAAAAAGTTGTATGTTAATGATGTTATTCGTATGAAACTCGTGGTCAGAGATGAGCAAATAATACTGGGTACCGATACCGAATTTCCCAAACTGAAGGATCCTAAGTACCAATTCGGTACCGAATTTTGGCGTTCCTAGTACCGGTTCGCTACCAATTTTTACCTTCGTATGCCGGTATCGTAACCGGTATTTTCAGTATCGGTTGCCACCGAGCTCATCCCTACCCTTAAAACTAAAAAAAGAAATCATTAAAAGTTGAAGAAAATCAGCAAGAAAAAGTTGTATGATACCGTTGTTATTTGTATGGCACCCGTGATCATGGATGAGCAAATGGTACTGTGTAGCGGTACCGAATTTCCCGAAATAAAAGATTTTCAAACTCAATCCGGTACCGACTTTTAGCGTTTTCTGTATCAGGCTGGTGCCGATTTTTACCTTCATGCACCAATAATGAACCGGACCGTACCTGTATTTTCGATACCAGTATTGGTTGACACCAAACTTATCCAACTGAGAAAGTAAAGAAAATAATAATAATAATAATAATAATAATAATTATATTAATATAATATAATAGAACTACTGTTCATTTCAACTGTATTATCAATATATAGTAATAATATATAATTAGCTATAATAAATATAATTACATTAAATATAATATTAAAATTTAGATTTACTGTTCATAAAAAGTTTATATTCATATATATAATAATAATTTTCGGTTTGATCAATTATGCAGCAAATTAAGATCTCACGGTGTAGAGTGACGTGGAGTGGTCTGGAGGCCTTCACTACACCGGCACACTGCTCCGTACCATGGTGTGGTGGTAGCGTGAGGGGAGGGCGTTTAGATTTTCACTGGCGTGGAGAGGAGAAGTGATGTGTGTAAAATGCAACATATAAATTACATCAAATGAGGCATAAAACTAACCCTTTTTAAGTACTAATATTGGAAAAAGAGTGTTTTTGTCTTCCTTTTGTATTTTCAGGATTAAATGAGCTCAAAAACGCAAAAGAAGCAAAAAGACAGCTAAATCCAACATAAATACAAGAAAAGGAACATTAGTGGACTGCCCGACCCCTCAACGGCACCTTCCAAAGCAAAATAGAGAAATCAGAAGACTGAACACGCCCCGTGCTCAGCCAGCACGGGGCCGTGCCCAAGAAGCAGCAGAAAAGACAAATCTATAGAAGCTTCTATTGCCCATCACGGGGCCGTGCCCAGCGGACACGGGGGCGTGTCGAAAGTACAGCAGGCGCATTTATTGTAATTGCGAATTACAATTAATGAGGAGAGAGATTGTCAGACGGACACGGGGCCGTGCCCAGCGGACACGGGGTCGTGTCCAGCTCTCTGTTCAGCCTATAAATAGGAGTGCTTGGATTCATTTCATCTCATCCCTTGGCACACCACCTCTCTCACACTTCATCCACCACCCACCACCATCACAACACCATCATCCACCACCATCATCCATTGTCCATCGTAGAGTGTGTGAGTCGTCTCGGGATCCAAGATTGATCGTAAGAGTTCTTGACAATCAAGGCCATGTTTGCCTAAGTCTCTTACATCACTTGGTGAAGACAAAGTGTCTAGTATAATACTTTTAATTTCTAATCTTTTGCACTTTTTATTTGGTTTTGTATTAATGACTTTAATAACTAGTTACTTATGTTGAAGGTGATCTTTCCTTATCGTTTGTCCGTGGTGTCTTGGCATTATTTTACTGTCTATATAAAATAAAGGATTTTCACCATTCATATCTCCACGGTCTATATGGAGGTATGTTGGCTACCTGGTAGGGGGTTAAGGGAACGGTTTGGTAAAGGTCTTGCCATTGTTCAGCGTTTAGAGGTCCTGCAATGGACCTGGGTCAAATTTAGTAGGACCTCCTTCAATACTTCACGGTATTGGATAGCGGGGGTCCAAACTCTTTGATCCCCTCATAAGTTAACTACTATTAATACTATAACCCGGCTATTTAGGACTGTATCCCTGCTGACTCAGACTACTTAGCCGAGGGTAACGTCACCGCCAAAAGCGGGGCCTACCACAATACTGCATTAATAACTTAATTCATTATCTTCCAATAATCCACCCTTTTAGGATTGTATCCCTGCTGACTCAAACTACTGGGGTGAGGGTAACGTCACCTTCAAAAGAGGGGCCTACTACAATAACTAAGATAATCTCTTAATTATGTGCAAAAGTGCGGAAATAATCAAAGGTTATACTAGATACGAGTCGGAACCAAGTGATTCATCTTGTCTATCTGTTTTTTATTTTATTTTTATTTTCAGCATTTTAGTTAGTTTTTATTTTTCTTAGTTTAAAACATTTTTCTAAACTTTTTATTTTGGTTAGACATTGAGGATAAACCGGTACTAAAAGCTCTTGTGTCCTTGGACGACCTCGGTATCTTACCAACGCTATACTACACTCAACGATGGGTGCACTTGCCCATATGTGTGTTTAGTGTTAGTGAAATATCGTGTTTTATAAATTTAAAACTTGGCTAAAATAAGTGTTAAAAAGGGCTTAAAATATACACCTAATATATATAACACTTTATCGCACATCAAGTTTTTGGCGCCGTTGCCGGGGACACAAGGATTTTAAGAAAGTTAGGAATCAACGGCCTAACCATTTTTTTTTATTTTTTTAGGTTTTTTCTTAGTTTTTCAGCTTCTGCAGAGCTCAGCACGGGCCGTGCCCGGTCAGACACGGGCCGTGCCCAGCAACATCACTGGCAGTTTTTATTTTCTGAGTTACAGAGAGCTGAACACGGGGCCGTGTCGGTGCAACACGGGGTCGTGTCCAACTCCCAGTAACTGGGAATCCAGAAAACAATAACTGTATCTCTGACCACGGGCCGTGTTCACTGAGCACGGGGCCGTGGCGAACTTTCTGACCAACGTTCTTTTCTGTTTTTATTGCAGGACTTGGAACCCAGGTGCCACATTTGACCCTCCTACGTAGTGCATGAGCTCCGGTTCTAGTAGAGACATAAAAGAACCCTTAGAAGAACCCGAACGCTTTCTCAGAAAAAGACTTAAAGCTAAAAATCAAGAGAAAGCTTCGGGGGACCCAATTCCAATGGCGGACCAACGTACCCTCATGGATTACCTACGGCCTACCGTAGGCAATCTCGGCGCCGCTATCAATGCACCAAATGTCGAGGCCAACAACTTCGAACTTCGGCCGCATTTGATACAAATGCTCCAAAACTCCGCAACCTTCCACGGGCTTGCGGACGAGGATCCCCATCTACATATTACTAACTTCTTAGAAATATGTGATACCTTTCGGATCAATGGAGCATCAAATGACGCCATCCGCCTTCGAATGTTTCCTTTTTCACTAAAAGACCGAGCTAAGGCTTGGCTTAACACCCTCCCAGTTGGATCGGAAAACACCTGGGATGAACTCGCCCAAAAGTTTTTGTATAAGTATTTCCCTCCTGCTAAAACGGCTAAATTAATGACTGAAATTAATACATACTCACAAGAGGATGGGGAATCCTTATATGAAACTTGGGAAAGGTTCAAGGAGCTTCTAAGAAAGTGTCCTCACCACGGTCTAGCGGTATGGCAACAAGTATCCACTTTCTACAATGGATTGTTGCCACACACAAGACAAACACTTGATTCAAGCTCCGGGGGACTTTTAGGTAATCGTCGCCCAAATGAAATATATAACCAAATTGAGGAAATTGCTCAAACCAATTTTCAATGGCACACTCCCCGAGGTAATAAATCTATTGCCCCGGGCGCCCATAAGGTTGATGAAAGCACCTCTTTACAAGCCCAAATCGAGGCCCTCTCTTCAAAAATCAAAAAGCTAGAAATGACAAAAACGGCCTCGGTTATGGCTTGTGAAGGGTGTGGTGGGTCACATGAAAATTGGAGTTGTATGAAAGAATTAGATGAACAAACAGAAACGGTAAACTACATTGATAATAGACCTAGGCCGTTAGGTCCTCCAACGGGTACCTACAACCAAGGATGGCGTAACCACCCAAATCTTGGTTGGAGAGATCCCGGCAATAGTAGTAACCAACAAAACCAACGAACTAATTTTCAACAACCACAAAATTTCTCTCAACAACAAGGTGGAAGAGAAAGGCTTGAAGATACTGTATCTCGCCTCATCTCTGACACTGAAAAGAAAAACTCGGATCGATTTCAACAATTGGAATCGAATTTTAGAAATCAACAAGCTAGCATTCAAAACGTTGAAAAACAATTAAATCAACTAGCTCAAAATTTCTCCGAGAGACCACAAGGCGCGTTACCTAGTAATACCGAAACCAACCCGAAGGCACAAGTACATCTTATCACATTAAGAAACCGAACCGTGGGTCCCGAGGATGCTCCATTGCCGCCAAATGAAAGGAGCCATTCTAGCCAGCCGGTGACTCCTCCTGCGCCAGAAAAGGCTTCTCTACCAACTCAAGAGCCCACAAAGACTCCTCCAATTCCGTACCCCGGTAGGTTGAATCGTCAGAAGACCGATGAGCAATTCGCTAAATTCGAAAATTTACTAAAACAATCGCATGTTAATATTCCTTTTATTGAGGTCCTAACCCAAATGCCTAAATACACAAAATTTATGAGGGATTTCCTCACAAACAAAAGGAAAATTGAATCATTGCAATTAGTTAATTTAGGCGAAGAATGCTCCGCCTTAGTGCTCAACAAACTTCCACAAAAGAAAATCGATCCCTGAAGCTTCACAATTCCTTGCTCGATTGGGGAATCTCCCGTTCGTAATGCATTAGCCGATCTGGGGGCTAGCATTAACCTCATGCCCACATCAATGTTCAAACGACTCGGCCTAGGAATAACAAGCCCTACAAAGATGAGCATACAACTCGCCGACAGATCCGTCAAATTTCCACAAGGTGTTGCTGAGAATTTGTTGGTAAAAGTTGACAACTTCGTTTTCCCAACCGACTTTGTCATCCTAGACATGGAAGAAGACACCGATGTCCCTCTCATCCTCGGGAGGCCATTTCTAGCCACCGCCCAAGCGGTGGTAGACATGAATGACGGAACATTAACATTGAAGTTTGGGGATGAGGAGGTGAAGTTTGAATGTGGAAAAAGAATTGAGGACGAAGACCCGGTCAACTACATGCAGGTCATAGACTCAAGCTTGGATGATGCTCTCCGACGGTGTAACATGGGATGCAATACATCCCACTTGGGTGACATATGACTGGCTTTGGGTCTAGCCAAGGACCCTTATAAACGTGGCGCACCACAGAGGCATTCCGCGGAACTATCCTTAGTTTAATTTAGATTAATTTTTATGTTTTCTAGTTTTAATTTTCAGGAATAAAACACACTCATGGTGGTAAAGGATGAAAAGGGGAACGAGAAAAATGAACCCATGCACAAGAACAAGGCAACCCGACAATTCTCCCCATTTCAGAAGGTTCAACACGGGCCGTGCCCAACCAACACGGCCCCGTGCTGAGCACCCTGCAGAAAACGCCCAGTACAGGTAACTGGACACGGGCCGTGTTCACCCAACACGCCTCCGTGTCCAGGCTTCTGTTTCTCTTGTTTTAATTCTGTTACTGGCACTTGAACACGGGGCCGTGCCCGGACAACACGGGGCCGTGTTCAGTGCCCAGTAACACAAATTTTTGCTTTTTAAACACTAGTTTACACATCTAATCAACCTAAAAATTTATTTTTGGGACACATTGAGGACAATGTGTAATTTAAGTGTGGGGGGATGCTAAAACCTTGAATTTTGCAAGTCCTAAATACAAGCCTTACACAAAACTCTATTGGAACCGCTAATCACCCCAAATTTTTTTCAAAAAAAATTTCATTTTTTTTACTTGTCTAGGTTTAATTCGGGAAATTCAAGTTCTCAAAAAGGTTATATTTTTACAAATTTACAACTGATAGCGTAGTGATAAAAAGAACCAACATAAGAAAATTATGAAAAGACATAGCAAACTTATTTAAAATTTGATTATATATACTTGATCACATAAAAACCCATTCCCACAAAAGTGAGTTTTGAGCCTTTATTGAGCACACAATTACATATCATTTGACTAAATGCTCATTTTTCGTTTCTTGTGTGAATAGCCGCTTGGTTCTTACGACTCTAGAACTTGCCATGACAATACATTCCCGGTCCTTATCAACTTAAACCCGAGTAAGTAAATGATGGAGGCATTAGGACTAACCCTTTTTATTTCTACACCATTATTTTTCTTTTTCTTTTACCACCTACCCAAAAAATCCCCCTAGTTAGCCCCTTTGAGCCTAAACCTTTTCGTTTCATCACCCAAACAAAAATCCTTTTACCCATCAAAACCTTTTTCATTTTTAACCCTTTATTTTTGTAACAAGTTTGGTTCTTCGTAAAAAAAAAAATGTGTGATAATGATGAAGCAAAAAGAAAATAAACAAACAAGTTAATCAAAAATAACTTAGTTTGAATAAAAGCTTCATCAAAAAAAAAAAAAAAATACGAAAACCGACACTTGTTACGCTTTTAGCCCTTTTTCTACTAACCACCTACCTTTAACCCTAGCCTAACCCTTAACCCACAAAGTCCTCTTGATATTTACAAAGGTATAAAAGTTAAAAAGGAGGAGGATTGATTTCTTGGCAAGCCTATGGTAGGAATAAGTTCCATGCCGCTCTCGAGTGATTCACTAAAAATACACCTTCGGCCGAGTGTGAGTGATTTCCCCGTGAGGTATGTGAATTTGTATATAAATAGAATTTTAAAAAGACATGTTATGCCCAAATAAGTAATTTCTTTTATGAAAAGTTCTAAATAAATCATTACGAATAGGAGTGTAAATAAATAAAAATAAAACCCAAAAAGATCTTGGAAATCCCGACACTCTACGACAAGCCCAAAACCTTCTCTTCTACCTATTCCATTTGGGAGTGTAAGCCACATATTAAAGAGTTTTGCTTGAGGACAAGCAAAAGTTCAAGTGTGGGGGTATTTGATGTGTGTAAAATGCAACATATAAATTACATCAAATGAGGCATAAAACTAACCCTTTTTAAGTACTAATATTGGAAAAAGAGTGTTTTTGTCTTCCTTTTGTATTTTCAGGATTAAATGAGCTCAAAAACGCAAAAGAAGCAAAAAGACAGCTAAATCCAACATAAATACAAGAAAAGGAACATTAGTGGACTGCCCGACCCCTCAACGGCACCTTCCAAAGCAAAATAGAGAAATCAGAAGACTGAACACGCCCCGTGCTCAGCCAGCACGGGGCCGTGCGCAGCAGAAAAGACAAATCTATAGAAGCTTCTATTGCCCATCACGGGGCCGTGCCCAGCGGACACGGGGGCGTGTCGAAAGTACAGCAGGCGCATTTATTGTAATTGCGAATTACAATTAATGAGGAGAGAGATTGTCAGACGGACACGGGGCCGTGCCCAGCGGACACGGGGCCGTGTCCAGCTCTCTGTTCAGCCTATAAATAGGAGTGCTTGGATTCATTTCATCTCATCCCTTGGCACACCACCTCTCTCACACTTCATCCACCACCCACCACCATCACAACACCATCATCCACCACCATCATCCATTGTCCATCGTAGAGTGTGTGAGTCGTCTCGGGATCCAAGATTGATCGTAAGAGTTCTTGACAATCAAGGCCATGTTTGCCTAAGTCTCTTACATCACTTGGTGAAGACAAAGTGTCTAGTATAATACTTTTTATTTCTAATCTTTTGCACTTTTTATTTGGTTTTGTATTAATGACTTTAATAACTAGTTACTTATGTTGAAGGTGATCTTTCCTTATCGTTTGTCCGTGGTGTCTTGGCATTATTTTACTGTCTATATAAAATAAAGGATTTTCACCATTCATATCTCCACGGTCTATA